>OX596225.1:720476-971480 GCA_951394215.1 Glyphodes perspectalis | reverse complement strand
TCCGAATCCCGCGGTTTTAGCGGGCGCTACGTTACTGACTCCCCTAGAGCAACAAGAAAAAGGAGGCGTTTGTTAACTTCACTAGGTGTTTTAGACGTTTTTTATTTCCTTCCTCCAGTAATACAGTTATGTAAGTTCAGTGTACTTTGTCACAAACATCTGACTGGAATTACTATGTTACAGATTCTACGAACTACCGGCGAAGTGGAGTCCGTGCTCGGAGGCGAAATCATATTCAAGAAACAACAAGGCGCTGATCAACCGATCTTTGTAAGTAATCATTTGTATAATCCCCGCAGATTGCTAATGCGCCTGGCCACCATATTGGTGACGTAATCGTGACGTATCGAACACTAAGAATCGTTCGCAAAACTGACCAGCGAGTATTGCGGGTGACGTCACGTGGGTGTTAATTAGACAAGGTTCCAGCGCATTAGCAATCTGCGGGGATTATATCCCATGTCACCCAGCTTTTTAAACTTAAATTGGTTACACTGTGGACTCTGCCTGCCCTTTCGGGGATTGCGAGAGTAATAGCATCTATCTATCATATAATATCATATCCCCCCTCCCCAGGCGGCCGCGTTCGACCTGCACACGGCGGTGCGCGAGTGGTCGGCGCGCGACAACGAGATCGTGGCCGTCGCCAAGCGCATGGCAGTGCTCATGGCCAAGCTCTCCGACTACATGAACACCGGTAAATGATACGTTGTTTTATATATTATATTCTCTGGTAGCTGAGTGGCTACAATTATGTATATAGTACTTGTAATCAATATAAATATCCGACTACATCACATACATTGATCTGACTCGGAGGTAAGTAGCTTAAGCACTTGTGTTACGGATATCAGAAACAACAGTTGTATTACAAATATATACTTAAATATTGGATATTAACACCCAGACACAGAAAAAACACAAGTATTCATCATACGAATATTTGCCCTGGGTGGGGATCGAACCCACAACTCTTGGCACATGGGGCTAGGTCACTACCAAATGCGCCATCGAGCTTGTCATGATTTGCCAATATGTTATTGTACATAAATAGTGTCTAAAAAAATACCTATAGCTTTTTCATCCTTATGTTCCGCATGTGTGTTTTACAGATAGGAAACGTGAGCTCCTGGCGACGACCAAGTCGATAGTGGCCGAGTCTCACGAGGTAGCCAACCTGGCGCGCAAGTTGGCGCACGAGTGTACCGACGTCAGGATCAAAACTGTGAGTACCAAGTCCGCTCGGCTATCATATTTGAAGTAGCACGCTGTAGTTTAAAATTTCCACAAAATTTTGTAGTAAAGTGATTGATCTACATACATACATACATAACATCACGCCCATAATCCCCGAAGGGGTAGGCAGAGTCAAAGGGGCAGCATGCCCCTTCAACCACATTCAGCCAAAAATAAAGTCAGGCTGGGTTAGCAGGAAAATTGTGAAAAAGCAGTGACAAGCGGCTAACCTGTCGCCTACACAATCACACACCCAAAACCCGATATACCATTGGTCGCCTTTTACGACATGCTAGACAAGAACCACAGTTGGCACATTCTTTTTTTTTGTCCCAAGTCAACATGGGCCAAGTCTCAGACCAACATGGGACTGTCAGTGATTGATCTGACATGAAGATTTCATACAATATTTTCCTTTTAGAATTTGCTGCAAGTATGCGAAAGGATTCCGACGATCAGTGGCCAATTGAAAATGTTGGCTACAGTCAAGGGATCGACTCTCGGACACCAAGGTCTGTATCTCCTACCAAATATTAAATTTACTCGTAACTCAACTTAATTTT
This sequence comes from Glyphodes perspectalis, assembly GCA_951394215.1. NCBI lineage: Eukaryota > Metazoa > Arthropoda > Insecta > Lepidoptera > Crambidae > Glyphodes > Glyphodes perspectalis. The sequence goes on along the minus strand of OX596225.1, from coordinate 969,681 downwards.
AATATTTATTTTTATACTATGAAAGGACCAAATGATGTGTTCGTATTCATTATATTTTTTACAGAACTCAAAGAGGACCAAGAAGCGATGATTATGTTGGTTGGCAACGCGCAAAACTTGATGCTGAGTGTAAGTGTAGAATTGTTATTTATTGGTCAATCACAAAAAAAATGTTCAATCACAAATTATGTATAAATCCCTAAAATTATTTTCATGAAATATTCTCCGATGTAGGTTGTAGAAAGTGTGGTCCGTATGGCAATTTAATACCGAATTTGTAAATGATTTTTTAATTTTGTAATATTCCGGTTCTTATTAATACAAACATACTGAGCGAATATTGTGATTGCAGGTGCAAGAGGTGGTGAAGGCGGCGGCCAGCGCCACCGTGAAGATCGCGTCGCAGCGCGGCGGCACGCGCATGCGCTGGGTGCGCAAGAACTACTACTGATGCGCGCGCGCCTCACCACATATATTACAAATACAAAGTCGAATAACGTAACCACGCTCTATGATAGCGTAATAGTAGGTATAGAAATATTATAATTTATTCCATTATAGTTTCATATCATTGGGCATAATGTGCCGCGTAAGTAGCTTCGATATATGGTCTACTAGCTGTTTAATATTTCTGTATCCTACAGAAACTGTGCATTTTTCCGGAATAAAAAGTAGCCTATATGTTATTCCAGACTGTAATCTATATCTGTGACAAATTTCATCCATATCCGTTTAGCAGTTTTTGCGTGAAGAAGTAACAAACATACACACATACACACTCACAAACTTTCGCCTTTATAACATTAGTGTGATTTTTTGACTGTTGTTACGTGATATTATAGTATCCTCTACGATATTACATCTCACTTTAAAATAATGTCTCACTAATTTCCTTCTGTAGTGTCTAGATTATAAAAATATTTTACGTAAGTATATTAAAAATACGGGCTGTGTTTATGCCTTATGAAATCCTCATTGAAGATATTTATATAGTTGACTGAAGAATTTTAAAGCTTTTTATTCAATGAGCAACCTATAGGTTCTCTGTAAAACACTGACTACAGTAGGTATACATACCTACGAACATTGTTGGGGCCAATATTAGTTAAAGAATTTAGGTGCTAGAATTTATAATAATGTAAGTTTCTTAATTGTAATATATTAAGTAAATAGAATGTTGTAAGTACATAAGTATCTTACATACTCATGATGTCGTATTAAGATAAGTGAATAGACATTTAGTTTGTGCTGTCATAGTCAACTGTCTCAACTGTAGTTGTAGTTTTAAAATTTATCCAAATTGTGTTAAGTCAGAGGTACTTGAGATTAATATATTTTTATAATAAATTTTGTTACATCCCGGTCCTGTGTTTTTTTGCTACCCGACTACAGCAAAGTTAAAATATGCAATATTTGATAAGCTCGATGGCGCGTTTGATACTGACCTTGCCCTGTTGCCTTGGCGCAAGGGGCAAGGTCAGTTGTGGGTTCGATCCCCACCCAGGACAAATATTAGTATGATGAATACTTGTGTTTGTTCTGTGTCTGGGTGTTATTATCCAATATTTAAGTATATATTTGTAATCACCACTGTTGTCTCTGATATCCGTAACACAAGTGCTTAAGCTACTTACCTCGGAGTCAGATCAATGTATGTGATGTTGTCTGATATTTATTTAGAGAATAATTATGTAAAAGTTATAATTTCTAGTGTATTATTTAGATTTTTTTAATATTATATTCTATAGCGGCGTCTAAGTTATGTATCTGATTTTGATGTCAATCCATTTGTTATTGCAGGCCACATAGACATATTAATCGATATAAAAAAACAGCAGGTGATTTATATTTGTCTAATAAAAAATAATTTTATGGCTTTGATATATTGACTATATAAGTATGTGGTGGAGTATTTGTAGAACTATTGTACTTAGTAAGTATTCAACTAAAATGGTTTCTTTGATAATTCCTCACAGTTTACTATCATTGACTACTGCCATGGTGTTGGAGATCGTTCTTAAAGGCATTGAAAGGAAACACATAATTAAATAACATATTTTTATTCTAATACAAAATCAAGTGATTACTTAATACCCCATGATGGAATTGGCATTATATAAATATAAATAACAATGCGTGTAAATGGTACGAGGCTAAGGCGCGGGAGCGAACAAGCGACACCCCTATACTGACCGTATATGGGTCTCGCTTATACAATGCGTCCAATATTATATTTTACTCTTAAATATACTACGGATTAATACAAAAAGTCACCAAGAAAATATGAAAGCAGAAAACTTACTAACAGTTTTGTTTGGAAGCAGTAATTACTACAATATATTTTCTATATAGAAATATGAATCATTTTTAATCTAATAAAGATGACCTATTTCGAGTGTAATGTTTCGACGATGAGTATTTACTGTTTTTGAAATTGAAACTAAACGTAAATGCTATATTTATTTATTGATACCGGCGTGTACGTTGTTAGTGACTTTTTGTTATAATCGGGTTTTTGGTAAACTAGACATTTATCCATGGCACAATTGGATCACAGTGAGTTTCATGGATTGTACGGGCGCTGTCTACTTTCGTCTGCGAGCCTGCAACAAATAAAAAACAATTATGAGATATTTTAAAGTTTTTGCTTAAATTTTAAATGTAGTCTTCACATTGTGAAGAAACTGGTACATTAAAATAACGATACATTAATTTAACCACGTTGGAATCCATTTTGTCTAGTTCCCCTATGAAGGCAGTCGTTTCAATGTAATTATAACCAGACTTTTTATATTCAGAGTTGTGGTTGAAGCTAACTTCGACTAAGTACGGGTATCCCAAGTAAATAAGTCTCTGAATTCGTTAAAAGACGTAGGTCCTGATATCCTGAATTGATCCCACCCATTCGATGAAATTGCTCCGAGACACGACTTTTTCCCCCCCTTCAAATAGTAAAACCTGCCGTGTAGACCCGGTTGCCGTAGACGTTGTGAAAGTCAACGTTTGGCCAAGACAGGGTGAGAGTCCTTAACGCGTTTCTCCGCGACAAGAATAAAAATAAAGCAAGTGGCAACTCACGACTTCCTTCCTCTGCTTGTTGACGCACACGGAGCGCACGGTGAAGGGGTCCACGTAGCTGCACGTGCACTCCTGCAGCAGCGCCTCGCGCAGCATGCTCTGCGCGACCGCGCCCGCCGCCGTCTGCACGAACTGCTTCTGCTCGCCCGCGTTCAGCTCGTGGAAGTTCGTCGCCGAGAACACGAACCCGCCCGACTGCGGACACGGACGAAGCCGTTATCAATTGTTGCGCAGTTGCTGTTGTATAGTAATGTATTTCGGTGCAAACGTTTCTACGGCGAACATAAGAATTCCAAGACTAAGTTTAGGAGTGTCTTCGCTGATTCTAACTATCGTAATATATGCTACAATAGTCACTGGTGATTTTTGTATAGACATTTTTTTTTGTTGAGAAAATGTAATAATAAATTCAACCATTAGACTTATACCTAATGCTATAAAAGTAAGATGAGAACTTACTTACGCAGGAGGTTTATATCAAATAATTTGAGTAATGATATGTAGCTATGTAAAGGATTATGAATGTTAAGAGGCGAGTAAGGTGTGTAAGGATCGTGCCATATGGCGTTCGGTTCTCTCTGCCTACCCCGCTAGGGAAGTGGCGTGAAGTTTAGTTAGTTATATGTAGCTATATCACATATGTAAAAGGCAAATCTGGACGACGTAGATAAGTATTAATAACCTGTAACGTGCCTAATCAACGGCAAAACAAAAGATCCCAACTCACCGAAGTTACAAAGTCGATGCAAGAGTCAGAAGGATTCTCCAGCGTGGACCTGAGGGTCTCTGTGTCCTTGCCGAACTTCTTGTCTCCCAGCATCAGTACATTGTCTTCCGTAAATCCTGAAATGAAGGAATATACATTAAGTCATGATTGCATATTAACGAAATAATAGGATTTACATTTCTAATAAGGTAAATAATAGAAGAAAGACTGAGCTATGTTAATAAACGTTTAACTCACCGACGACTTGCGCAAGCTTCTTGCCGCCGCCGATCTTAAGTTCGGGCGTGACGGCGACCAACGAGTGCGTGTACGCGATCTCGTCGAACAACAAGCTGTACGTCACCGAGCGGAGGACTTCCACCTGTCAAAACCAAACCTCGGTTATAGGGCACTACAACACTCTATAAAACGATTTCCCCGAAAATTTGAGACATTTTATATAAACAGTATGTATATGTAAGTAGATATATAGAAAAGCAGGGCACTCGTCCGTGGGCATCACTCGGCAGGGCACACTGAAAACCAGCGCCATGGCTTGCCATGCAGGTCATGGCTTAAATGCTGAGTGAGGCCCTTTTCTTTTGGACATCGCAAACCCGTGTCTGGTTATCGTAAATATTTTTTTTTCTCCTCTGTCTTTGTCATATGTATGTCTAACTTGACGTATTTAATAAGTTTTTTTTTTATATGTATTTGTTTTGATTGCTGTGTTGTAATGTCCAAATGTAATAAATGTTTTTTCTTCTTTCTTTCTATATCTTTAATATGCCCACCCATAGTATTTAAAATTAAGCGATGAGGGGTGCTGCAGGGTTTAATGGGTACACCCTGGCCTCTATCATCTTGGCCGGGGAAGGGGTCTCCCAGAGGGGGGCCCTGTTCCCCCGGACAGTCCACAGACCCAAGTCAAAAAAATATAAAGTTGGAAAACTCACCAAGAATAACTGGTCGACGCATTTCTCTCCAACGACGTTAATGGTGTGTTTGACGGCGCCAGGGCGCAGGGGCAGTTCGAGGATGGACTCGTACCCAGCCACCACATTTGTAAGACCTGTGAGGAAGATACTCGGTAAGAATACGCCATATATATAATTACTTAGCACATTCTCTGTTAACTGTTATTGTAATTTTTTTTATTGCGATTAGGTTCTATTCTATTTTTCTTGAGCGAATTTCATTCGTGTCATTGACTTCAAAAGCAAAAGTTTAAATTCCTTACCAAGTTGGATTCTGAGGTCGTCGACCAGGTGGGTGATGATTTCGATAACCCTGTCGGCTTCTTTGCAGCCGGTCTTCAGCACAGGCGTCCGCTGGTAGCGGGTCTTGTCATCGAACTGAACCTTGGCGTTTTTCAGTTTCACTGTGCAGAAAAGGGATTTGTTAGATGTGAGTGGATTGTAAAATATTGAACAGTAAAATTAATTCTATGAATGCTGGATGATTGCTGGTGTGGTTTCTTAATAGGTACGTTCGTTGTCCAGCGCCAGAAACAATAGGTAAAACAATTTGGATGTATCATATGTGATAAATGGGACAGAAAATGATTTTAAGAAGGTACTCACGGTCAGTGTCATAGATGATGGGGTAGGGGAACTTGGGAGTGATGCCGACCAGGTACACCTTGATGTCGGTGATGCGCTTGCTCTTGAGGGTGTCCACCAACTGCGTCACCAGCGGGACTACCACGTGCTTGAAGTTCTTCTCATTGGACTGAAATGAGGAAATATTGTTAACAGTGAACATATTTAGTTTTAAGTAGGGTCAGAGTGAAGTGGCAGTAAATGCTTAGGCTCTTCGTCAATAGCCTGTTGGATAGGCCAATGAAGAAAACAGATTGCTTAAGAATTTTGGCATACAAATAGATATTATAAATGTATACATTAGGTTAACTTAGGGGATTATGGGCGTGATGTTATGTATGTATGTATATAACTTAGTTAATTTTATTCTCTTTGTACCGACATATAACTTATGATACAATTTGGTAAGATATTTCAGTAAAACAAAATTAGTGGATGGTAACATTAAAACAATGATAGTAGGTACTAACCTCAGTGGTCTCGACAGTGACGATGATGTCAGCCTGCTTGTTGGGCAGCTTCAGCTCGAAGGTGTCTCCGACGGCCCTGGGTTTGTCGGCGTCCTTGCATTGCAGGCAGACCGGCGGCAACACAGCCGGCAGCATGCCGGTGAGCGCCAGGGCAGTGTAGCCACGCGCCAGGTCGCAAGCTTGGTGGAGCGCGTCCTTGCCAGTCGCGGCGTGCACGCACGCTTGTCTGAACACGAAGAATGATTGCTTAGGAAACATTTTCAAGTTATATGATGTATCTCCTATAGATAACTCGGTGAAATTCCATTTAGATCAAAATTGAATCATGCCGTGTAAGGCGACTAAAAGCTTGTTGTTGCCTTTTACAATATTCCATATAACCCAACAAAATTTTAGGCTGATTATGGTTTAGCGTGCTTATCGGACTTTGTACTTGGTCTACCCCTTCGGGAATTGCGGATGTGATAGTATGTATGTATTATAATCCTAAAAGATTTCGTTTATGGCCTAAAATTGATAAGAAGTACTTACTTGAACGGAGCAACGTCAAGTAGCAGCGACAGTGGTTTCAGAGGCGAGGATCCGCCGAAGACCTGCTCGCAGGCGGGCGGGAAGGCGCCGTGCAGCTGGTGGTGCGAGTGCTCCGGCGTGTTCACCTGCACGCAGCTGCTCGCCAGCCGGTACGCGTTGCCGAACTCGCTCTCCGAGGTGCACACCTAGATGCCACGTCAAATTAGATCCCTTCTCAATCTTACATCGACGTACGAGCGTAAGTGGCTTAAGCACTTGTGTTACGAAAATTAGATTCAACTTATTATATTTTAACACAAGTATTCATTACACGAATGTTTGGTCTGGATCAGGTTAGATCTCACAACTCTTGGCGCATAGGACATAGTCACTACCTAAGGCACCATCGCGCCAGTCACTATGCGAGATGCACTGCACGCGACAAATGTGATAAATACCTTTCCATTAGGCAGTTTGAAGTCGTCGAAAGGTTCGTTGTTTCCGTCGCCAAGAAGTCCACGCAGTTTGCCCAAGTAAAAGCCAGACACCTCGATGTAGCACACCTGAGTCAAACGAAAATGATTTATTACTATCTGTCTCTTATTGAAAAGGATTTCTTTTTCTATACAACAACAATTTCAATTTTCTATACAAGGAACAGAAAACGGGCAACTTGGTTCAACGGTCATGAACAAGGACTAGGTCTTAAAATATTTAAAATTTTAGTATATCGAAATACACAGGTATCTGTTAAAACAACCGATGAAATATAGATTAAGTTTGGTTTTATGGACAACTCCCATAAATAACATTTCTGTGAAACTTACCTCGAGTTTGGAGGTACACATGGCCTTGACTCCGTATCTAGAACCAACAGCGATGCGTCCAGTGGCTTCCTTGTACGCGTAAATGTCCTCAGCCACCGGGAATCCATGGTTGTGACCATCGACAATGACCTATAAAGAAATCATATAGAACATTAGATTAATGTCGTCAGTGATGTTTAAGTTATCAACAAACTATAGCAAGTCAAATAAGAATGATATGCCTTTAAGAAATATGAAAACCAATTGCTCAAAAATTACAGTCGGTGAACATGAAGACAGCATTCACAAGATATCCTAAGTTCACATATGATATGTGAGATTTTAGGTATTCTTAGTGGACAGTGCAGTATTATGCACAATATCAGTAGTGTCCCTCACCTGTCCGTTGTCCTTAAGCTCGACCGTCTTTCCGCTCTTGTCGATGAGCACCAAGGCCTTGGGCGCGCCATTGGCCAGCTGCATGACCAGCGAGAAGTTCCTGTCGACGTAGTCGTGCGCCAGCACGTAGCGGCACGTGCCCGGGAACGTGAGGTGCCGCGAGTCGAACGTGAAGATGTGCTGCCCGTTCACCACCACTGCTCTCACTGTTGATGAGGACAACGTTAGACACATTCCCCAATGTTGACTGTACTCATCCCGTCCCGTGCTTACCCAATATGAAAATTTAATTTCTCTATATTGGATGCATAAGGTGCGACAAAAGATAAGAACATTATAGACCTTGTAAGGGCACTGCAATTTGAGAAAGGACTATTCTGGCTATTTGTTTAAATTTATGAAGAGCGTAGTCAGAGTGCTTAATTAGGTAAACTATGCCTAGCCTTAGCGAACCTGGTTAATACATTAAAGCTACTGACTTTACCTGATAAGGGTGCTAATGAAATTGGATCTTTTCTCATGATTTTACCTTCATGTTCTCGTTCTCCATATATACTCTTGCGTCTATGGCTGAGGTCACTTATCTTACAAAAAACAATACAAAGTTTCAATACATACGTTTAGCAGGGAATTCATCGAGGGGGTTGAGGCTGCGCAGCCTGTAGTCGCGGATCAAGGCTAGTGGATCGTCAAGGTCGCCGGTGAGGAGCTGGTTGAGCACGCTGAACGCGGGCGGGCTGCCTCCGAACGACGGCGTGCCTGGTTGGCTCAGGCCAGTGAAGTAAGCGAACTGTAATTGAAGGTTTATTATAAGCTTGGAAAGCTTTATAGGAGGGGTCATTTAGGGAGGTGGGTATTCAAACTATGAACTATGAACGCAAATATTCGTGTAGCATTCGGTTTGTGGCAATGCTATTCATGGCCATTTGTGTAACTAGACTAAACGTTTTCGTTCGCCTGCCGAGGGGGAGGGGGGAATTGTTAGATGTACTTTGAAGCATTGTTTTGCGTAATTATTTGAAATCTTAAAAAGAAACGTGGCCAGTTTTTTTTTTCAATGAATATATTAAAAATGTATATCTACTCAATAGGTTAGAATCGCGTTATTATATACTTTCGGAATCATAATAAATTATTATCTTGAAAATTGATCGATTTATTGTTATTATTTTTATATCTTTAAATGTTGTCTGTTCAAATAGTGATACAAATAGTGTATGTGTTACCGGATTGACAGCATTGATGTTGGGCACGCCGAATTGACCGAGTTGCGCCCTCACGAACTGCACCAGGGAGGTGACCGCCTTGGTGAACTTCTGGTAAAGGACACGCAGCTCGGTGTTCTCGTCCATCTTCTCGTGCAGACGTTTCTGTGGAAGGGGGCAGTGTGATTAAGATGTTCCTATGCATGTAATCCCCAAAGGGGTAGGCAAAGTCAAAGGGGCGGATAGTCCCTTAAACTACTTTCAGCCATACAATACCAAAGCAAAGCCACACCAAAAATAATACTGCTGGCTGCTGCCGGCTAGGTTAGATAGGATGTAATCAAGATAGAGATAACTTACAAAAATTTATAATTTACTAAATAAAGATCATCCTTGAAAATTAAGTGGAGTGTTAGAGAAAAGAAACTGAATCCCAACGACTTTTACCTTTTCGAGGTAGTTGTAGACTGCGGCGGAGAATTCCTTGGTTTCCTGAGTGGGCAAAACCTGTTGAATCAAGGCTTGAAGCCGGTTGACGAAGTCCAGGACTATGTCAGGTATAGCCATCTCTTGGTACTGCGGAAAATATGAATTCGTTAACTAAAAAGTATTGGTAGAACTAAGGAATATCTATAGAATCCAAGTTTTAGAATTATTGAATTACTTAGTGTATTACGATGATGATGACGAGATGTTTTCTGATATTTTCTCAGTAGACCAACATTATAGATGTTCCAGAAAGACTGTTGTTTGTAAATTAATCTCTTGTATTACTTACTTTTTCCTTGATCATTTCGAAGACAGGCAATTCCCGAATTCTTTCGCTCAGGTTCTCGAAGAATGCAGCTGCCTTGGTGCGCATCTCCTTCAGTTGAGCAACCACGAGGCGGGTCAGATCTGAATATGAGAATATTTTATAAATAACAGAGAAGGTTCCTTTATAAGAAGCTAAACCAGAGAATCGACTAAACAGGACATTGCATCATAACGATTACTTACCCTTGAAGATCTCAGCGATTGTGTTGGTGAGCTCCTGCAGTTCAGCCTTGTGTTTCTCGAAGAAGTCGATCACGATAGCGGCGAAGTGGGTGACGACGTCCAGGAGCCCGTCAAAGAACTCCTTGAGGAGAGCGGACATGGTGCCGTACAGCTGGCGCAGTTGAGGCTCAATCTATTTACCAATGATGACTGATTAATATCTCATCGTTTTATTATTATTTGACTATTCTACAAGTTTCTTTCGAAGAAAGAATGAAAGTATGTTTTGTCTGGCTACTGACCTGACTCTTGTACAACTGTTCGAACCTCTGAGCGATATCAGAGACTACTTTGTTGATTTGGTCGAACAGTGGAGCGGTTGTGCGAACGACGTCGTCGATCATCTTGGCTAGGTAATGGACGATGTGGCTCCTGGAGGAAAAGAGTTTTATTAAGTATTGTAAGTAACTACTTGAAAAATGTTAACTAAACCAGGTGAATATTTTATATTATTATGACCTAATTTTGAAACACAATATTTTTGTATTCAGCATTACTTGATAACTTATTATGTATTTTTATAGAAAGGGTGTAGTGTAGTCAATATCAAATTAAGTAGGTACATCACATACATTAAACTGACTCCGAGGTAAGTAGCTTAAGCACTTGTGTTACGGATATCAGAATCAACAGTGGTATTACAAATATATCCTTAAATATTGGATAATAACACCCAGAAATAGAACAAATACAAGTATTCATTACACGAATGTTTGTCTTGGGTAGGATTCGAACCCACAACTATTGGCGTATAGGGCAGGGTCACTACCGAGTGCGCCATTGAGCAGTCAATACAGGATAGGTCCGTTGGTCGAGTAGTCAGAGACCCTGGCCATTAAAACCAACGATCGCGGGTTTGAATCCCGCTAGGGGCAAATGTTTCGTGTGATGAACATGGACATTTGTACTCGAGTTATGGATAACGTATGTCTTTCCGTTCACCTAGTAATCATAGCACGAGCATAAGCTTAGTTTGAAATTAGGGAATTAGTGTGTCAGTCTGAAAATTTTTATTTATATTTACTATACTCGTAATATGATGCATATTTGAAATTTGTTCCTGTTAGTCTGAAACTTAAAAATAATGAGCCAACTATGGTCTTTGCCTAGCATATTGTAAAGCGCGACTAATTGTGTGTGATTGTGTAGGACGAGCCACTTGTCACTACTTTTTCACAATTTTCTATCTAACCCAGTTTAGTTTTAATTTTGTGGCTAAAGGGGTTTGCTGCCCCTTCGACTCTGCTTACCCTTTTCGGGATCACAGGCGTGATGTTATGTATGTATTGAATTGCGATGAAGAAATACTTACAAAACCTCCGAGATCTCCTTTAGGGTCTTGTCGTTGGCGATCTCCTCGTACAGCTTGTGGAAGTCCTCCTCGTAGGACTTCTGCAGCTCGGCTAGGGTCGGCTTGATGCGTTGCAGAGTGGCCCTGAAGTCGTTGCCGGCTTTCTCACCCAGCTCCCTTACGCGTTGCTCCAGAACATCCAGGTCCTTCTTCAGTGCGTTCTGATAGTGGTAATAGCAGATCAAGATTACGCTCATAAGGAAAATGTGGTATTGCGGCAATTGGATATTATCTATTCAATTTGAGGACATTTAAGAGTAATCGTTTCTTAGCTAGGTGTTTTCAATAAGTCTTAGTTTTCGGATATATTATTTCGAATAACTGTGATATTAATTCCTTTTGAGATCATTATTTCTAATTTAACGCCAATTCCTTTGAGAGGTAGGCAGACCGAGCGCCATACGACACGGTCCTTATACACCCTCACTCGCTTCTTAACGTTAAATTTCCTTTTCATACAAGCTTTCTGTACAATTTTAAATTGTGATATGTTCTTTCACTTGTACTTACGACGAAGTATTTGAAGTTGTCGTTGGTGAACCCGTAGTCGCTCTTGACAAGGTTATCCTGCAGGAACAGGGCGCCGTGCACGATGTTCTTCTTTTCGCCACCGAGCACGATGTCGGCGCTGATGTCCACTCGCTGCTCCGGCTGCAGGTGCGCTAACACAGTCAGCTTGCGGTCTTGCTCGTCTGCCGGGGAGAGGTGGGAACCATTAGTGCTGGGATGTCGTCTAACATGTACTTTAAAGCATTGTTTTGCGTAATTTTTTGAAATCTCAAAAAGAAACGTGGCCAGTTTTTTTTCAATGAGTATTTTAGAAAAAAAGAAAAATACTCGATAGGTTAGAATCGCGTTATTATATACTTTCGGAATCATAATAAATTATCTTGAAAATTGTTTGATTTAGATGAGTGACTGACATAATACTTTCTCAGACTCCAAAGTAGCAAACAGCAATTATGGTACAGCCATAACGAATGCAGCTAAAGCAATAATCACCACTATAACCTGTTGTGAACTCGTAGGATTGGAAGTCCTTGACGCACGCGTACACCTGCACGGGCTTGCCCTCCAGCAGGCTGAAGCGGAAGTTGCCTTCCTGCAGCTTCTCCTTCAGCGTGACGGAGCCTTCCACGTCGATGACCTTCACGAGGGGCGTCTCAACCTGCATTGCATGTCAAATTTGAACAATCACAATATGTTTTTGACACTGCTACAAAAGCTTCCTCAAATTTTATTAATCGTTAGAAATAATTTCGTTTTATAATACTCACGTAAAGTTTGACACGGCTTGGGCTGACGTCCAATAGGATTTTGCCTTCGCGATTCTGTACAGAAAGTGATATCATAATAAATTTTCAATTAAATTAGAATAAAAACCTAGAATCTAATATGTGGTGCTGTCTACTTACGCCTCCGAAGGTGGGGTGGGAGATGGAAGCAGACGTTTCGTATTTGAAGCAGTTCTTGTCTGGTAAAGCTATGTTGGCTTTAACCTTCATCAGAGCTTCCTGTAAATAAAAAATAATTCTATATGTAGTCCAAGGTTCCAAGTGTTAACACCAAACTGCATTTTCACATCTTGCGGAAAATATTAATGAGGCCTAAGTTATTGTTTATACATTTTGAGTCATGTTAAGTTATTACCTTGCCCAATTTCGGATGGCTAAATCCGATTTCCGCAACAGCGGCGTGTTGCTTCTCGCCGCCGGTGACGTCGACCAGGAACCTGGCGCCGGACTTTTGGTTGGGCTTGTTCTTGTCAGGGTACATATTCAGCTCTCCCTTGATGGGGAAGGGCATCGCTTTGTTGGTGGGATACTCCACCACGGTCTCGAGAGCGAGCACGCGGTGCGGCAGGGTGACGGTGATGCCGGCCGGGAAGCCTGTACAAGAAAATATATTTAAAATTTCTGTTTCAGATTTTTTTAAGTAAATATGTTATTTTTGTATCAGCCTAAATGTTATTTTGACTATTTTCTGTACACTTTCATTTGAATAGCAATGTTACGGATGTAGGAATGTGACAACATCGAGTAAATAAGTTGATATCTTTATATATCCGACTACATCACAGACATTGATCTGACTCCGAGTTAAGTAGCTTAAGCACTTGTGCTACGGATATCAGAATCAACAGTGGTATTACAAATATATATGTCGAATGCGCCATCGAGTTTGTCAAAGCTTTCCTTTAACGAACAGTTTACCTCTTAATTATTATAACGTAGGTAAACCAATCATCTTATAATATAATTTCCTAGGTACCATTCCCCACAGTTAATCAACTACTGACCCAAAATCACGACAATTTATGAACTTACGGCCGTATACAGGCTTGCTGTAGACCTGGAGGTGGTACTTCTTGGCTTCCTTGTTAACGTGCAGGTCCAGGCTGTATTGAGGCAGTTTGGACTCCGACATCTCGCTCGTCACGTCCAGACCGAACTCGGGCGCGATGCCCAGCTTGCGCAGGTCGAAGATCACGTTTACTACATGTTGAACGCCTTGTTCTGAAAAATGTGCACAATGTGATAGTTGATAGAAAAAACATTTTAAAAAGTACAACGTGTAACAGAGGTCCGTATTGTTGGAATAAATAATGTAACCATTAGTTCCATCGAAAGAAGCAGGCTTCACAAATACGCTTTTGCACATGACTACGAGTCAATTTGAAACAAAATAGCTTGACGATTCCAATGCTTGGGTTCAGTTTCGCATGCTAGAGCCAGTGAAGAAGGAGGCTGCTAAATCAGTAGGTGTGGACAATTTTGTATGGAGTGTTGTGGATTGTCTGTCGCGTAGTATTTAACTATTCTATAAATCGGTGGTACTCACTTTGAAGGTTCAGTTTGGAGTGGAACTCAGCGTTGGCACACTGTTTCTTCTCTTCACAGTACAGGTACGACGTCTTGTACTCGAGGTTCGTCATGCGGGATTCGGCTACGTAGCTGCGCTCTCCAATTGCGACGTTCAGGAAAGTCTGGCGAGTATTTTTGACGGTTACAACCACGTTTATAGTTAACGTCATTATACATAATTGTTAATTACCAACTATAGAGTGGTAGGACTGGCAAAATGCAGCGGATCCTCGCACGGAGGGAGCCCCCCGGTAAAAACCTATGGTCTAGTATTGAAATCGGATACTATCATTGAGCACAGATCCTAGCCGTTGAATTTGCCACGGGCAATAAACAGTACGCCAATGCCTTTTGAAGACGAGAATGTTCTCACCTCAACACCTTGTTCGTTGCCTTCGGTGAGGACAGTGCGCATGTACTTGAAGTTAGCAGACTTCTGCTCTTCCTTCAGCTTCACAGTTCCCGAACCTTCGACGATCGTCTTGGTGCCTTCTTGTTTGCTGATGAATGATGTGCTGCAAAGAAGATCGTTCATAAATACACTTTCTATGTGCAACTAGTAGTAGGTATAAATATAATTAAAAAGAAAGGCTACAATGTGCTAGTAGTTCTGCGTAAATGTAAATTTGAAGAAGGTTGTGTATGCCTTGACAATATTAGAATGGATTGTTTAGTCCAGTGTTATTGGAACACTTTCGGGTATTGTACAGACTTAGAATTAATATTCTCGAAAACCTACCTTCCACTGAGTACGTTCTTTCCATCATTGACCGCGTGGAACTCCAGGCGTTTGCCGCTGCCAGAATCCTTGCTCGAGATATCTACTTTGTAGTCTTTGAAGCCTAGTTCTGCGGAATTGGCGAGGAAGTGGAAGGCCACGCTGTCCTTTTGCACGTTACCGTCCGCGTTCATGTCGAGACTTATGCCGCGAATGTTTACAATTTTAATTTCACCCTTGCCCTGGGAAGAACTGAGAGAAGTTCCCTTGAGGACGAGCCTGAAAATGAAAGACAGTTTAGGAGGCGGTTCCTATTTCCTTATTAAATTTTATTGCAGCTATACCAAAGAATCATTGTGATTTATTCATCAAAGAATCCTTGAAACAGATGCTTGCTTGTTTGTTAGTTATGTAAGTTTGATGTTAAAGTTTCGTTAAAAAGTAAGTTTTTATGATTTTTGCTTCTTTTAAATTTACCTCCTAACTTCATAAAAGCAAAAATGTACTCGCGTTTGAAAAATTACCTGCTTGGATTCTTTTGATTGCTGGGGCTGGTATAAGTGACGTCGACGAGGGGGTTGGCCTTTGAGTACGTCACTAGAGAGTCGCACTTGTACACGCGCCCGTCCGCCTGCACCATCATCACGGCCGACACGGTGTCAGGGGATGGGTTCTGCAATCAAGAACATTAATAAGTTTATTTAAACTGCAATTACAACTACAGAGCTATTTTGTGTGCTCATATTATTTTAAATTTGGTATTAATGTTCTTTAAATAAAATTTACTAACATATTTAAAAGCAACTCTTAAAAGCTTCAAATGAGATGAAAATATTTAAGCGCCAATTTTTGGCTAACCATAGCTGATATGTTTATACGTATTTTTTTCGTAAATAATCTTAACATCTACTCACCTTTGTTGATACGCTCAATTCGAGTTCCTTAAGTTTTTCGTTGTCAGGAGTAGAGCTCTTGAAGTCAAGGGTGTAGTCTTGGTGGTGTGCCGTAGCGTTCAATACCACTGTAGCCTTTTTGCCCTTCCCGTAATGGGATGTCAGTTGAGCATTAACGGATTTCATGTCACCTGCGGGAAAATAGATCTTAGAAGACTTAATTAAGGGGTCTCAATATCTCCCTAGCATTATTTCCCATCTTTTGTTTAGGTCCGATTGGAGGAGTACGGTTAGTACATTGTAGCGATTGCTGTCCGAATTCGAGAACCCTTAGATTGGGAAACCGGACAAATTGTATTATGTTACACATCATACTTAGATAATTGATGAGCTTTATGATGTTTTTCCTTACCGCCGAGCAAGTGTTATGAATCCGTACATAGATAGATAATCCAGGGGTACGTGCCCAGGTTTGAACCTAAGCTATCACTGCACTTAATTTCAGTATCTGTTTTAGACACGTTAAATGATTTCATCTGGAATCATTATTTTTTCAACATTTAGGTTATAATTTAGTTTACCTTGCAATTCGGCCAAGTAGTTGCCGTCCAGGATGAAGGGGTCGTAGTGAGGGATCGTCAGCTTGGCCCTGCCGTCGCCTTCCTTCAGGCTGAACTTGCCCGTGGCTTCTATCCGGTACGTGTCGGTGTTCACTTGGAGCGATTCCCCGAAGGCGAACTGGTGAAAAAATTCAAAAACTAATTAGACTTGAAAATACCAACTGTATTAAGAACCTTCTACACATAACCTTTAAAAAAGAAGTCGTTTTCAAGTTACAGATTGTAAAGGTAAATAGGGTTCATTTTAATTTTATATATAAAATTATGATTGGATACAAAACTATGTTTACCTCGGTGTATTCCTTGCTTTCTGGTACCAGCAAAAGTAACTTGTAACCGAATTTAAGGTCGTGAGCTTCCTTGTAAGGCAATTTCGTAGTCATTTCAAAGTTGTCCTCATATCTGGAAATATTAAGTTTCTTTAAAATTACGTTTCCTTTTTTTGGTTAATGTTGAAACTAAATGTTGGCTATTCGTTTCTGATGAATACGATAAAAAACAAGTAAGCAAAAACGTTGTTAATACTCACTTATTCTGGTCTACTTGGACGACTTCGGTCATCTCGAATCCGTATTCCTCGCCGTATGTACCCTTCAGACGGGTGCTGGAGTCGTACAGAGCGGTGTTGGTGGAGTTGTAGATGACCGAACCCAAGAGAGATACTGGCTGAGGGATCATGTTTCCTTTGGTATCACTCTGCAATTTCACAAATAAAATAAAATAAAAATATTGCCAGCACAAATAAAACAAGTAACAAAAATTATTAAATTATACATCCAAGACAAAAACCTTTAATAACATTATTACCAAAGATTTCAAAACTCGGCTGCATAGTCTTTATCAAAATATATTTCATGCCATGATGTTTGAATATTTAGGTAATCTTTTTAGTTCAAATTATTTATTGATATTGGTATTTACAACATTATTTGACCAGAAGTAATTTACCTTGAATTCGAAGTTGTATTTATCGCCGTTGAGTTCGTTCTTTATGTAGAATATATTGGTGAGTTTCTTGCCGTTTTTCAGTTCCAGTTCCACATTGTTCTGGTAGTTGTAAAGGCCTTTGCTCATGTCGCTGTTGATCACCTTGGCCTTGTACACCAGCTTGGAAGCTGCAGCTCCGCGCTTCTCGGCGTCTGATAAGACGACCTCGGCGTGACCGTTGTATACCTAACATGGTAGAAAACAAAGTTTACTTTATGACTGACAATATACTTTGTACCGGCTTCTTCCACAGGTGATCTCCGATTGAATATATTTTAGTTAGTTTTATCAAATCAAATAACATTGTGACGTCTCTTACTGTTTTAAGTCTGCACATGTGCACTTACATTATCCTTGGAAGTGATGTCCCTGTCGACCTGAAGGGTCAGGCAGCGTTCAGTGGGCAGGACCACCTCGACGTTAGCGCGTGACTTGCCCTCGAGGGAGCCTTCGGCGTGAACGTTAGCTTCCATCGTCTTGCTGGCGTATTGAATTTTGTTCCTGGGAAAGGCAAAAATTTATCGTTGGGTCAAAAATAAATCATTGTTGATAAAGCTAGAGCTATTCCATTCCAGGTTCTATAATTAAGAGGCTAGATATTATAATTAGTTATTGTATCAAGACGAAGATAATTAGTTGGAGATAACAATGGATTTCACAACAATCAACATTAAAAATTATTACATTGATTTTTAAGTTTAATGATCACGCAAAGTGTCTTATTTTTATATTTATTTCAATAGCAGAAAAGTTCATACTTTGTGTCGACGAGGTTGTTGGTCCTCTTGGTGTTGGTGGAGAAGTGGATCTTGTCGTTGTTGTCCTTCTCAAAGTTGAGGAACACGTCAACATCAGCGTTGTACACGGGGTCTTTCACCACGAACTTGACGTCCGCCTTGAGTTTCCGTTGAGACTGAAATGACAGATAAATTTTAAATTAATAATTATTAAAAAATAAAACAATAATTCTACGAGCAATCACATAATATGCTTTATGAATATAAAAAACATAGAAAAGATTATTGTTTTAGATTTTTGAGAAGATTAAAGTGAGTGCGCAATTGTGTACAATCACTAGTATTTAGTTTTTTAAAAGTAACCTGTTCTCAATCATTGTCATGTGTACATGCTCCGCAAGTGAAGAAACCAACCTTTTTGAAATCGACGATAACCATTCCGTTGCCCTTGCCGTCATTGTCAGTAACCTTGAACTGACCATTGGCGGAGATCGTATCCTTAAGCACGAATTTGAGTTGACCAGTGGGGTTAGCTCCACGGGTGACCTTGAGAAGGTAATCCAGGAATTCACTGCTAGCTGAAGAGATTTTGGCGTGTGAAGAGTACAGTTTGCTGTTTTCAACTGCTCCGAGGTCAAACCTGATAGAATAACGGCATAATAGTTCGAGCATGGACTTGATAAAGAAAAAATAAAATTTATTTAAAAACTATGGTCACAAGATATCAGACAAATGTTTGTACATACTGTATAACTGTAATTGTTGAGGTTGAACCCATTTTTAGGTTGAATTTTAGCATCTAATAATTTAATAAGCAACCAGTAAGTATGTAAATGCTCAGTAAATATTTTTTATAATTACTTGATATCTTCGTTCTTTCCTCGGGCGGTGATCTTGAGGTGACCGATGGCGCCGATGTTGACATCGTTGGGCTTGTTCTTGTGCAGCACTACACCAGATAGCTCGTACTTGCCAATGTTCTTGATCTCGATGTAATTTTCAAAGTTCGATTTGTCTGCGTTGACGACGTCTCTCTTGGCGAAGGCCTCTACACCTTGGTTGTCGAAAATGGCGCCCATTTTGACCATGTAGTCTCCAGGTTTCTTGATTTGCGACCTGGCCTCGAGATCGAAGTCACCCTTTTTGTCCAAGTATTGTCCTCCAACATCGATAACGAGTTTCTTGGGGTCTGCTTCGGCGTCCACTCTCAACTTCAGAGGTAGGGCAAGGATTTCAACTGAAATGTTATTAGTACAGCTTAATATATAGAAAGTTCATGTGTAAACCATGTGAATATAAATCACTTATTTTTGGTGATATTATTAAACCACATTGAACAGGTTGAGAGACAGATATTCTTTCCTTGTCCTTGAGTTTGAACGATAATTTTGAACATGACAAAAATTAAAGACTTACATTTGTTCTTGGTGATGACGTTGTATTTATCGGCTGATTCAGTGTGGTATTTCAAGAGCTGGTTAAAAATAACACGGCTGTTGGGATCGCTAAGGTCTCCTCCGTAGGTCAGGTCAATATCGTTGTGGATCTGTGAATTACGTTTTTAACTATCATCTTAGGCTATAAGTTATGTATAATAACATTTTTGATGTTATTATCATAAATAATAATTGTAAAGTGGTAGTAACTCAATAGTAAGGATACGCGCCTAACCTGGGCACGTTCATCTAGATTTTTCATATCTAAATAATTATTTATATTATCTGCTCAGCAGTTAGAGAAAACAAGTTGAGATTTTAATTACTGTGTGATTAAACAATTAAAAAAAGATCACAATTACCGTCTCCCCAAATTCAAAGTGTCCGTGAACTCTGAAGTTCACCATTGGGTTCAAGTTATTCTGCAACTCGACTTTGACATCGCGGCCCTTTAGAGACCCACTCAAAAGGAAGTTATATTCTCCCCGTTTGGCCTTAAGGTCTAAACTGAGTCCATTAGGTGCTTGCTCGAACTGGCCGTTGATGTCTATCACATCCTTCGCATTAGGCATATGAACCTTGACTCCTTTCAGAGTATATTTGGTGACGGGCTGGTTTATTTCCCTGATAACTTCTCCATCGATCTTGAGAGACTTTTTGTTCTTTTGATCGGGAAGCTCGTACTCAACCAGGGGTCTGAAGACGCTGCGTTTCTCGTCTCCTTGCACGCTGAAGCCAGCCTTGCCGTAGTATACGGCTTGGTCTAATTTACCCTTCAGCATGAGAGAGTACTCAGTAGGCTTGGTGAAGAGGGTCACTTGGCCATGAAGGACCTTTATAGGTGAATCCAGAGACAGAAGTACGGACTTCTCATGTGCGTTAGATACGAATTCTCCGGTCAGTTGCGTGCGGCGGTTTTTGGAACCTGAAAATATGGTTAGGTTAGGTACATGTTTGATAAGGCTTTTTAATACCTAGTTAGAAATCGCGACACGGTAAATGTTTTGTTGTTACATGTTTAAGTTATGCCCTAGTTTATAATTAAACATATCTTAAGGTAATCTTGTAAGCTTTTTTTAAGATATGCCTAATTAATAGTACAAATGTAGTATCCATACTAGATAATCAAACAAACATGATCGATTTAGGAAAATACACACCTTCGGCTTCAAACAGCAGCTCGAAGCTACGTTTGTCGTTGGTGGGGCGGTAGACCGCCATAACGTGGTAGCCGTGAAGATCATTCTTCTCCAACACCAGTTTGACCTTGGACGTGCCGGCGAGTGGGTAGCGAGTGAAGAAGTTCGCGACGGAGGCCTGAGCTTCGGGACCTAGTGAAACAGATTCGATTCAATTAAATCAATCGATAGGAACATAAATTTAAGTGTTTAAAGGCTTTTTTTTGTTAAAGCAAAAAATTAAAAAAAGAAATTGAACAGTTTTGAGGTGTTCCTTGCAGTAATAGTTAAAACTAGCTTTTGGCGCACACGCTACGCGTGTGCTTGCCAAAACCCAGCTCTGCGAGGCGGAGGGGGACGCTCCGGGCTTCGCCCTACGCGGAGCTCGGCCTTCGGCCTCGCGATACGCAGCTCGGCCTGCGGCCTCGCTTAGATGACATGGCTGGGTTGGACCGTTCGCAATGGCGTTCTTATTCTTTTTTTGATGCCCTATGTTCCAACAAATGGGTCCTAAAGAACCAGGCCTCCGGCCTCGCATACGTGGTTTGAATTGCGGTCTTGCAAAATTACATAATTTATTTGGCCGCTCCGGGCTGCGCCCTACGCGGCGCTCCGCTTATGGCTTCGCAAAAACACATTAACTGTTTGGCCGCTCCGGGCTTAGCCCTACGCGGCGCTCCGCCTTTACATTCGCAATATAACATCACTTGTTTGGCCGCTCCGGGCTCCGCCCTACGCGGCGCTCCGCCTACGCATTCGCAATATAACATTACTTCTTTGGCCGCTCCGGGCTTCGCCCTACGCGGCGCTCCGCCTGTGGCTTCGCAAAAATACATTAACTCTATGGCCGCTCCGGGCTTCGCCCTACGCGGCGCTCCGCCTTTACATTCGCAATATAACATCACTTGTTTGGCCGCTCCGGGCAGCGCCCTACGCGGCGCTCCGCCTACGCATTCGCAATATAACATTACTTCTTTGGCCGCTCCGGGCTCCGCCCTACGCGGCGCTCCGCCTGTGGCTTCGCAAAAATATATTAACTCTATGGCCGCTCCGGGCTTCGCCCTACGCGGCGCTCCGCCTATGTCTTTGCAAAATCACATAATATGTTTGCCGCTCCGGGCTGTGCCCCTATAACATCGAAAAAATATATTAACTGTTTGGCCGCTCCGGGCTTCGCCCGACGCGGCACTCCGCCTATGGCTTCACAACATTACATCATTTGTTTAGCCGCTCCGGGCTTCGCCCTACGCGGCGCTTCGCATATGGCTTCGCAAAAATATATTAATTGTTTGGCCGCTCGGGGCTTCACCCTACTCGGCGCTCCGCCTATGCATTCTTAATATAACATCACGTGTTTGGCCGCTCCGGGCTTCGCCCTACGCGGCACTCCGCCTTTACATTCGCAATATAACATCACTTGTTTAGCCGCTCCGGGCTGCGCCCTACGCGGCGCTCCGCCTACGCAATCGCAATATAACATTACTTCTTTGGCCGCTCCGGGCTTCGCCCTACGCGACGCTCCGCCTGTGGCTTCGCAAAAATACATTAACTCTACTATTACCTATACATTGGCAAAATTACATCACTTGATTGGCCGCTCCGGGCTGCGCCCTACGCGGCGCTCCGCCTACGCATTCGTAATATAACATTACTTGTTTGGCCGCTCCGGGCTTCGCCCTACGCGGCGCTCCGCCTATACATTAGCAAAATTACATCACTTGATTGGCCGCTCCGGGCTGCGCCCTACGCGGCGCTCCGCCTAGAACTTTGCGAAAATTAAGGCATAATAAAAGTGCTCCGCCTATGCCCATGCAAAATTACATAGTCATTTTGTATGATAAAGACAGTACCGCAATACTATGCAACCGTTTCCCTATACAAATTCGTACAAACTTATCTTTGCGGTCGGCTCCAGTACAAAATGTATGGGAAAATCGAGTACCAATATGACATGGGCTTTTTCATTTTTTTCTTTCGACTGTTAATTTATTTTTCAAAATTGGATTGAAATGGAATTAAATGGCCAATGTTGACAGATCCTCATACTTATTTTCTACCAAAAGTCGTTATTTCGAGTTTTTACATTTCGGGATAAAACTCGAAAATTACCCCGAAAATTGGGAAAAAATTATAACCAGTCGATAGATCTTATAAGGCTCTACAACAAAGGTCATTATTAAAATTTAGCTTTGCTAACTGCAACTGCCCCAAAAACCACTTTGAAAATTCTGAAAAATTCACATTTTTACAAAATGGCCGCTACTTGGTCCGCCATTTTGATTTTTTTGAAGCCAGTATTTTTTAGGCATTTAACGCTATATACTACATCGAACTGCATTTTTACTTTTTCCCTCCGACGTATAATGAGTCCTCCAGAGCCTCTGGAAGTAGACCATGCCTTCGGGATTCACCTCCCCGCCGCTCCGAGTGTTGCCATGCGAATGAGATAAAAATAGTCAAATGTCATTTTAATGGACCCGCCCTCTAGGTACCTGGCAATGAATTTACCAAAAAGTCGTTATTTCTACTTTCGACCTTTTTGGGCCATATCTCTAAAACTACCAAAAACTACCAAAAAATTTTTTCACCTGGCAACACATCTTGACGAGACACATATCCGCCTAGTACATTAGAAAACGCTAAAGTGTCGCCATCTGCCCGAAAAATTGAAAATAAAATTTCGAAAAAGTGAAATTTTCACAAAATGGCCGCTAGCGCGTCCGCCATCTTGAATTTCCAAATGCCCATATTTTTCCCATATTCTGGGTCGTATACCCCACCAACCCACATTTTTCGTTTTTTTCTTCCGTGCGTCCTCGGACCCAGAGAGAGTTTGGAAAATGACCATGTCGAAAAAATGTTTTGGTCCGCTGTCGCCAGTGTTGCCAGAATTTTTCAACAAAACTACCATGAGGCCATTGCGGGTCGGAGTTGCCATAAATCTGCATACTCGAATTTTCGCAAAACGTCAAAATTTCATCCCTACCATTTTCTACCATGGCTCGAAAACTACCATGAATTTGGTAGAAATTCAAACGCACAGCAACACTTGAATAAATTTTCTACCCCTACCCCATACAACGCGATTCTCTAAAATGTTGCCATCCATGCGAAAAATTAAAAACAATTTTTTTAAAAATTTTGAGTTTTACTAAATTACCGCCAGCGCGTCCGCCATCTTGAATTTTGTGATGCCCATATTTTTCCCATATTCTGAATCGTATACCCCATCAACCCTCATTTTTCGTTTTTTCCTCTGACGCTTCCTCTGACCCACAGGGCTCCTAGAAGATGACAATGTCGAAAAAACGTTTTTTACCGATAATTCCCAGGGTTGCCAGAATTTTTCAAAAAAACTACAAAAAAGCCCAAGCGGGTCGGGGTTGCCACAAAACTGCATACTCGATTTTTCAAAAATCCAAATTTTTTTTTTCCCACTATTTTCTACCATGGCTCAAAAACTACCGTGAATTTGGTAGAAATTTCCACACATGGTAACACTTGAATAAATTCCCCACCATAGCCTTCTTACAAGCGATTCTCTAAAGTGTTGCCATCCACCCGAAAAACGCCTTCAAAAACTGCCAATTTTTTTCTCGGAACAAAATGGCCGCCAGCGCCGCCGCCATCTTGAATTTCTATAATCTATGGACGGGGTCGTCGAGTCGACTATACTTGCAAGAATTTTCAAAAGAAAGTTTTCCACTGTCTATGCGCGTCTCATCAGTACGACTGCGCAAAAATGACTCTAAAATTTTTTTTCAAACTTTGATTGCACCGCCGCCATCTTGTTTTTTTGACATTTTATTTTTTTTCCATTCCCAACTACCAAACACCCATCTTGTACAGTCGAGACCGCCCCCCCATCCCCTACATTTTTTTCCCCCCGCGCCGCCATACTCGGCGGCCATCTTGAATTTAAAAAAAAAAACAAGAAAAAGCTGCGTTGATTAAAAATCTAAACCCACCCCCCATACGTCAAAAAGTCCTAAACCCCCCCCTTCACCCCCAAAAACAGCCCCGATCAGTCAGTGAGTGAGTGGTAATTTAGCTTTATATATAATAGATTATATTTATTTCAATATATGGTCCATACAGAATGCACTATTGGAATATCGTATAGGAATAGGTTTACCAAACAGCTTTAAATAGAGAGGCGGTTTTTAATTTATCTGTAGGCATAAATATAGACATACATATATTTCGAACTACGTTTTAACTCACCAGATACTGAGAACGGCACAGATAGTTCTCCGCACAGCGTTAATCCTAATAAGCCAGAAAGTTGATCAAAGCATCCAGAGTAGTCCTTCTTATCAGCGGTAGTCTTGAGAGCCACGTATTTTTCCATCTGTCCCTTTTCCGCCGTGAAGTAAACCAAATCGTGGGAGGCAGTTAAAATTTCTTGCTTCTCAATAGGCAAGCCCAAACGAAGGTCAAATCCATTGCCACTTTCTAGGACCTTAACATTGACGTGGGCTCCAGTAGAAGAGTGCAGGTTAGTGACAACTTTGAGACCAGTGGCTACAGCATCAGCATCGACGAGGAAGACGCCAGCAATTTCGATATCAGTGCTTGGGACGAGCTTGACGTCCGCTTTAGCGTCCTGCGGGCTGCGCAGGCACTGACGGATGTCGACTGCGACGTTGATGTCTGCGCGCGCGGTGACCGATCCGATCAGGTCGAGCTTAAGCGGGAAACCGGTAGAGGTGGGGTATGCGAGTTGGGCGTCCATGAAGAGAAGGTGAGATCGGAGTTCGTGCTATAAAAAAAAATTGTATAACTACGTATACCACTTCACATTTTCTCTTAAAAGTATTTTAGAGAAAATTAGCGCTGTTGACCATTTATCATACTTATTTCTTACCTTGAAAGTCTTCATGCTGTTCAAGAATTTGTCTCCAAGCTGCAGCTGTTCCTGGATGAACTGGTGGAAGTCCAAGTTCTTGTCCTCGCCGAAGGACAGATAGATGGCGTCTGTGCCGAACAACTTCAGGTATACGTCCAGCTCCAGCTCGTTGTTGTACGGCTCTGCTTCCTCTTTCAGCTAAATATGACGATAATTTTAGCATCAAGCGAATATAGACTTTCTTATGATTAATTTTCTATTAAGAACTTGTCCATTATAATATAAATAACATAGTGAGGTAAAGAGTCCAGAGTAATCGTTACCATATTGAGATCAAAGTTAAAGAACAGAGAGTACACTGTTCAAAAAGTGGTTGTATCATAAGCTTTTCTTAGTCTAAGAATAGATTGTCTATGCAAGCTCATTGTTTCATTGGATTGAATTCGTTTCTTTTAAAATTGATTTATTAAGCTACATTGGATGTTATCTTTGTAGGTACTATAATATTTAAGTAAATAGATATCCGACAACATCACATACATTGATCTGGCTCCGAGGTAAGTAGGTTAAGCACTTGTGTTACGGATATCAGAAACAACAGTGGTATTACAAATATATACTTAAATATTGGATATTAACACCCAGACACAGAACAAATACAAGTATTCATCATACAAATGTTTGTCTTGGGTGGGAATCGAACCCACAACTGTGCATGGGGCGGGGTCACTACCGAATGCGCCATTGTGCCAG
Organism: Glyphodes perspectalis; assembly: GCA_951394215.1. Taxonomy (NCBI): domain Eukaryota; kingdom Metazoa; phylum Arthropoda; class Insecta; order Lepidoptera; family Crambidae; genus Glyphodes; species Glyphodes perspectalis. Next base: position 943,482 of record OX596225.1, on the reverse strand, counting down.
TCATTTATTATTATTCTTCGATGAAGTATAAAGTATTTTACTTACGTGTTTGTCAAAGTTGTCGACTTCAGTCTTGACGGAACGACGGCCTCTAGACAAGTGGGCCTCAGTTTGTTTCTTAGTATCTTCGTATGTCCTTTTGATTTCATTGTAAATGTCTTGAGGCTTCTTAGTGCGTAGTACACTCTTGGGACCAAAGAGATGTTCAGCCAGACGGTCCATGTTACCTTGACGACCTCCGATCTATAAAGGATATTATATGGAATAATGAAGGGTAGATACTTTTTATTTAATTGTACTTCAATACTTATGGAACAACGTATACTAGGATATTCCAATATTGTTTTAATCATTTACACAAATTCTGTTGAAAAAAAAAAAACAAGAAAGCATCAATCACCTCGAATAGGTTCAGACTATGTCCGAAGACCTCCGCAGTCAAGTTGAGGCTGGCGGAGCGTGGCAGGAACGAGTTCTGGGAGTAGATGACGGTCTCCTCGACATTTCCGCCTACACCCAGGGCGTCCACATTGAACGACGCTTCGCGGTAGTACGAATATTTCCTGGATAATAAATATACAAAAAATCATCACAAAGTCCATTAACATTTTATTAAATTATTTCCGTTGTATGAATAAATATAGTTTTACCTCTATTCTGTTTCATAGAGGCGCGTTTTTGTTGATATTTTTTTATTTACAGGCTTAGTTATTTATTATTTCAAAGAGCAGTAGATCCGAAACGGAACTTTGTGTTTTTGTGGAAATTCTTTCAGTTATGCATATTGTTACAGCACCATTTTTTGGAGATGAAGACATGTCATTGCCTTCTACAGTTAAATTAGGTATACGTACAAGGCTTGAATGTGTTAAGTACGCGTATATTAATATTTATTGTAAATCTAAGGCTACAACGGTCTGCGCTTTACATTGTAGGAGTTTATTGACGAAACTGGCGCACTCACCTATCGTCGACGTTAAACTTGTTTGGCGGGCGAATGTTTCCGTAGTGCAGGCGCGCGAGGCTCTTGTCTGGGTTGGTTGACGCCTTGATGTGGCGCAGGGAAGTCGAGATGAAACGGCCGACTGCAGAACATTTTAAATTTTTACCTTAGTTTAACACTAGTAGAGCGTAAAGCTTACAAAACGAAAATGTTTCTTTGATGTGTACAAATTAAAATGAGTTGAAAATAGTTTAAACATTCAAAACTAATATGAATGATCAGTTCTTATTCAAGTAAGATGTTCAACTAGTAGGACTCTATCTACGAGGCCTAGTGCAAATGAGACTTTATACTTAGTTTTGATGAAGGAATATGACTTCTAGCATATTCTTAGCCCAATATACATAAAACAACAAGACAAGCTAATCATGTTACCTTGGTGTACTGGTTCGTTGTCCAGCAACTTCCTGATCTCATTGGCAGACATTCCACATGGGCACTGGATTACGGAGAGGTAAGCCTTGATCCTAATTTCAGAGTCCAGTTGACGGTTCTTCATGAGGTCCAGACCGGTCTTCTTCAACTGTTAAAAGGAATTAGAATTATCAATCAAAATTACTTGCAATTGAAGTTATCCTAATTTAAATATAAAATCATAACAATGATGAATGAAACCTTACCTTGGCGCTGCAGGGGTCAGCCTGGTAAGCTTCTAGGGCAGCGACCCTTAATCTAGCTTTGACGGTGTTGTCGCTAGCGCAGCGGACCAACTTGTCGATTAGATTGTCTTCCAAGTGGTGGATGTTACGAATACCCCTGAGGATGAACACGGCCTGAGGAATAACATTAATATATGTTAAAATCGGGAAGTCATTATGGCTGATTATATTTGATTTAAATATTTTTTGCCTACATCTATGAAAATGAGTTACCGAACTCTATGTATGCGTATAACTTCTGAACGGATGTAATAAGAAAGTTTTTTTTTTAATTCATTGGGTGGATTGAAAACTATACAATATTTGACGCCTGATCAGGCAATAATTCATCTTGTCTGAACGTTTTGTTAGTAAAATATTTTCAATTAACCTCAATTATAGATGACAATAGATGTTTATTTTCTTTATAATATTTTGGTGTATTATTATAGTACCAAGTTTTGTAAAATATCTGCAAAATATTATACTTATACGAACCTCATCTTCAGAAAGCTTATCCTTGGCTTTGCAGTTGAGCTTGGCTCCCAGCTTCTGGCTGAGCTCGGTCAGGCCGCTGGACTTGCCGGAGTGGCAGTCATGCTCGCGGCAGTACACCCCGGCGAGGGCGCCCACGCCAATGTACACCTTCCTCGACTTCGGGTGGTCGACCAGACTCTGTTGGAAAAAAAACATTAGTAAATAGGATGTTTGAGAAGAAATTGCTCGTCATTCGCTAGTCCCTTATCATGGTAATACATAGCTTGGTTTTATTGTTGATACATTCGACAAATAAATTAAATAGGTTATTTAAAAAAAAACAATGTCTAGTATACTTAAATCTCCATCAAAGCCTTGTTTTAAGTGGATTTCGAGTTCTAACTTTATTTGTCAGATACGTCAATCGACGCCAGCTATAATATCATAATATGTTTTATGTATACTTACAGCGGCAGCCTTAAGCGCTTCGTTGTTGACGTGTCTGGCACCAGCCAGGGTCAGGAAGAAGACATCAGTCTCTATGTCCGAGAGCATGCCTTGTTTCAGAATGGCAATGGACGACTCCACGCTGGGCCCAGTGCCAGCACGGAAGAGACCGTCTAGGAACACGCGTCTACAGAAGAAAATGCACATCATTTATATTTCTATAGATGCTATGATCATTTCATCTTCTTGCTAATGTTGTCCCTTGCTTGACAAGGATCCGCTTAGTCTTAGACCATGGTCGTCGATTTAGCGATTTTTGTTTCTACACTGAAGTGATTTCATAACCCTTACTTTGGAGACCAAGATAAATTAGAACATTACATCAATAGGTATTTAAATGTGCCCGGATTTGTATCATCGTGACAGCCCTCGAATGTGAGGTATGTGGGAAAATTAACATAATATATTTTGTCTCCTCGATCCCGATTATATAAAATGGTAAGAAAGAATATGTGTTGGAGCTAATATTGAGTTTGATATTGTTAACCATCACCATATCTAACTGGTTATGTTTTTTTTGGATTTTAAAGGAGATAAATCAGATAACTCACTTTTCCACTTGGTTTCCTCTTACATGGTTGAAGGCTTTCATCAAGTCGTCCTTGCTTGCGGTACGCATGATCTGAAAAAATGTTTGAGTTAAAATTTATCCAGGAAATATGGGTTTAGTAAGTGCAACTTTTAACATTCTTACAGCATCATCTAACTATATGCCACCTGTCATATCCAATACTGTAAACAGTGGTAATCGTAAAGCAAGTTCGAAACTAACTCATCTTCTTAGCTTTATGTCCCGTACTTAGATGGGGTCCGCTTAGACCATGATCCAGGATTTAGCGACTCTGGTAATTACATTGAAGCGACTGCCGATCTGACCTTCGTAACCCTAAGATAGTCCCCTATCTTAGGGTTACGTTAAATCCAGACAATTTTTGGATCATGGTTACAAATCCAAAGTTGTTTGAATTTGTGTGTTTCATCATGATGTTTTTCTTCACCGTCGAGCTAGTGGTATACATACGTACATAAACTTGAAAAATCCAGAGGTACGTGCCCGGGTTTAAACCCGTACTCTTCGGTTAGGAGGCGCGTGTCCTTACCATTGAGCTACCACCGCTATAAGTTTGAAACTAACTATAACAATATTATTAATTAACGTGGATGTTGCTTACCCTGATGACCTGGGCGAAGAGTCCAGCAGATTTAAAGCTAGCCTCGGTTTTGACGGCCTTCGCAGTCTCCTTGACCACATTCAACACAGCTTCAGCGTTGCTCTTGTCCATATGTTCGCCGTGGGGGTTTTCAAAGATGATGGTGCGGCTGACCGTGCAGTGGTCTAAAATCATAGAATGAGATTTTGAGTAAAATTTTCCGAGTAGGTGTTTCGAGACAATAATTGGCTACTTGACTCAAAAAAAAAATTAGTCCGTCAGTAGAATAGCTTTGGTTCGGCAAATCAAAAATGACAATATACAGCGGGTTCAAATTCCGCGCGACGTTAGATCTAAAATTTTATGTTCTTGTAACGTCAAACCGCCCCACTCAAAAACTATAATGCGCTGTATTTTCGTAAATTTTGAAGTATTAGATATAGCAAAAAATACGTATTCAATATATTTTGATCAACTAACTGACGGACTAAATATAATATACTTTTTTTTAGAGAGGAAAGTTCTCTATTAGCAATGACAATGACTTACGAGAGGCAGCTCCCTGAGTCTTCTTTGTAAGGGTCAGCTTGGTGTGGACCTTAGCCCTAGCACCGTTCTCGCCCACCGAGAAGGGCTTGTAGAGGTACTCCTCGCTGGCGGCCACCTTCTCAGGCACACCATTGTTTACCTTCGACTCTACGTTGAGGCCAGACTGGAGGACTTGGGTGCTCTTGATTTCCTAATGACAAGAGGAAAGAGTCAAATATGTCTTAAATTATGCTATAAATAATAAATAAATAAATATCAGACTACATCAAATACATTGAACTGACTCCGAGGTAAGTAGCTTAAGCACTTGTGTTACGGATATCAGAATCAACAGTGGTATTACAAATATATACTTAAATTTTAACACCCAGACATAGAACAAACACAAGTATTCTTCATACGAATGTTTGTCCTGGGTGGGGATCGAACCCACAACTAACAATAGTATTTACGATGACAGGATGTGTTGTTTAACCAATATGTTATCTCGTTATATGGTTTTTTTTATTGCTTAATTTTAAAGCCAACACAAAATTCAAAGCTGCTTTATGCTAAAATAATAAATCGAGTAAGCTAGCTAGCCACTTATCACTACTTTATCTCAGTTTTCCATCTGACTGAACAAAATTTAATTTTTGGTCGAGTGCGGTTTCAAAAGATTAGCGCTACTTAGACTCTTCTTTCCTGTGACGTTATATATGTCATAGATGGAACTTGAGTAAACACTTACCGCAGTAGGGTTGTAGATAGCGGTGATCAGGTCGTTCTTGCTCTGCTCGCGGTGCGCGCAGCGGGACAGGTCGCGGGAGCGGTGCACGAGCACAGCGCTGCCCTCCTTCGACGAGGACGCCTCGGTGGGGCACACGCCGAACACATCGGTCTGCCAACCACAACTCAATTTAAAATGTCTCTAATTCAAATTCAATTCAAATCCAATATCTCTTTATTTGGGCATATGATGTATGGGCATATGATGAGAAGAGAGGAAGGACATGTGACAAAGAGAGTGATGAGTATGAATGTTAGTGGATGGAGAGGAAGAGGAAGGCCAAATAAGAGATGGATGAATTGTGTGAAAGATGATATGAGTGAAATGGGAGTGGATAGCTTGATGACGGCTGACCGGGACGTATGGAATAGGAAGACATGCTGCGCCGACCCCAGGTGAACTGGGAGAAGAGCAAGAGGATGATGATGATGATCTCTTTATTTATATAGGCTTTAAAAAAGCACTTATACATAGTCAATTTAAACAGAAAAGAAAACATTACCACCGGTTCGGAAGGTAGACGTTATCGAGAAGAATCTATTTACGTAGGCTTCAAGAAAGCACTTATAAGTCGTCAGATTGACATAATCCATAAAGCTACATGAATCTACTACGAGAAGTAAGAGCAAATCAGCAGATATTGCTGATTTGCTATTATTGAATGACAGATGAATGGATTCAAATTGCATCATTTTTTATTGAGACCAAGCATCAATATAGACATATATGGCGTAAATGCATCCAAATATGTTTTCTACGTCTAACTCAATGACGTTTCAATATGTTGTCACATGTTGCTCAATAATCCTCTGAACGCCTATCTAGTAAATTAAGTCTTTGATGGTTTCGAGGTTATTGTGATAGTAGAAAAATTATATTTTTAGCATAAGAGTTGCTGTTAGTCCGCTCTGTAAAGGACTGGACTGGTGTGAAAGGACTTTGTTGGTCAGTTGAGCCGAGCCTCACCTGGGTGGAAGGCTTCTGTTCAGTCTGCAGCAGCGAGATGATAGCTCTCTTGATGTTGAGAGCTCGGCGGGTGTCGCCCTCTTCTGCGCAGATCTCGGGGCCAGTCTTGCCGTCTTGGAGCGTGAACAGCACCGGTTTTTCGATACCAGTCGGGCACGGATATTTCTGGAATAAAAAGAAACGTTCATTAAATTATTTACCTACCTACTATTACACAGTTGCTACTAAAATTATAAATTATTATAAAATTTTCGGCGAGCTAGTCACTTATCACTACTTTTACACAACTTTCTATCTAACTGAACTCAATTTGATTGCATTTTAACTAGATCTCACCTAGGCATTTAAATAATCTTAAATCAATTGCGAATGATAATAATATTACATAAATTCGAATCTTAGAACATAGAAAATTAGATCATAGGACTTTACATCATATTATGTATATCATAGTATCTTACAATAGTTGATTTGACGTGCTAAATACTACCAAGAAAGAAAACATTTAGTAAACATTTTGCAAAGTTTACCTTGCCATCGGGTCCAGAAATAGCCAAGTTCTCCACGCTGAGCTCGTTGACGCAGTTCCCGAGGGACGTCACGGAGACCTGACCCAGGAGCTTCACGCTGGTCTCCTTGCTGTCCGCCCCGGTCAGGAAGATGGACACAGTGCCCTCCACGCCATATGTGTACTTGTGGCCGTTCAGGAAAGTAGCGCCTTGGGATCCTGGAGGCAGATGAATCGGTTAGCAAAACAATTATAGCAATGATACAAGAAATAGTCGAATAATAATTATTATCGTAAATAAAGGATTCGAACATCAATTATCTGATTAACATTTAAACCTCTACTAAGATGTTTAGATATAGAGGTGATAGATACTAGTGAAGATATTATATTAAAATAAGAACCTAAGTTTTGATTAAACCGTTTTATAGAATAGTTATTTAAGTTTTAGATATTAAAGTTTTTTGTGGTAAGACGGTTAAAATTTAACGTTTGAGTTTTAATATCGCTGAAAGCCTATATGATTTAACGATATTTATTATACAGTCATAGTACTTACTCAAAGTATTGGGTGATACATTATAATAAAAATAGTTAACTATTCTATAAAATGGAAACAAAACAAGTCGTTATTAGTTTTCATTATTATTATCTGAAGTCAATTAGTAAGTAGAAGATCGAGAGCCAGGAACAATCATAAAATACTAATTAGTATCAAACTAAGTGCGCCCTTACCTCCTTTACATCCTAATGAGCATTTATCTGTAACAAACAAAGCAATTACATTAATTAATTAAGTGTTATGTACATACATCGATCACAATAAAGTAATCAATACATTATAATATGAGCCTCCAGCAAAGAAAGATAATGGGCCGATTTATGATCTTAATTGTTATTGTAGTGCCGGCCTGCATGGTGGACAAAATAACAACAACGTGAAAGATACTGTTATATTTAGTTGCAATTATAAATAATTACCTAGATACCTACCTACTTCGTTGTTTCTCCATAAATAATTAAGAAATTCGTATTTTTCATTCGATTTGATAGTTTTTTAAATTTGCTTTTAAGCTTGCATTGATTGCCTTGCATATTTAAATTCCGAATGAATAGACAATTTAAACATATTTATTTTTAAAGTTATAATGCTAATTGGATGAAAAGCCAAATGTGTATGTATACACAAGCGTTATGATTCAAAATCTAGTTACAAAATTAAACCAATAGCCAGTCTGCAGATCAGCCAAACAAAGGGACCCAAAGACAAGGCCCCCTTTCATCAAATTGAGTAATTGGCCGTCCTCGAACGGGGGCCCGGCGATCAATCATGCGATGAGAAAGAAATTGTGATTATCCAATTTGGTCTCTCTGCCATCGATTATAGCGCTTTCTTTTGATTCACCCTGTCCAGTTTACAGCTGCGTTGTTTTTAAATTTTCTGTCAATAGGACAATCATTTTGCTATTACGTTTAGGTAGGATAATGTCTGCTACTTATGTAGGTAATGTCTAATAATTTCATGAAAAATTTGGTTGAATTATGATTTTTGCACTGCTCTGCTATTTGCTACTGCTTTTGCTAAATGATTGCCCTTTTGCTACGAATGTATCATACCTCGTTTATGTTTTTGGTAATTAGAGAGGATGGAAGTATAACAATCATGAATTAGTTAAAAAGTGAGAACAAATTTGCAATAAAACTAGCATTCTTAAATTATTAATCTTATGTTGCTTAGAAAGCATTGTGGTATATTAATACTTATAGGCTTTTGTAGATATTGATTCGTTTATCTTTATAAATCCAATAAACAAATAGATAGGAACATAAATCACGTTTCTATGTGATCAATCTGTTTACTTTCTACAAATATGTTCGTAATTAGAAAGCAAAGTTCAAGCGTGGCTTATCACTGCCATTGGCAGCTAATAGCTCAGCTGATTCACATATTTGCAGGGGCGATAAATCGTGAACCCGGCACTAACATCCGGCTACAGTACTTTGTTGCTCCTCGATTGTGGAATAGTTCCTTGGCCTTTGAACCAGCGATACATTTACAAGAGGGCTCCTTTATCAAACGGGTTGATATTGTTGATTAGCTTATAATAATTGTTGTAGTATTGTTTTCTGTGACGCACATCAAGTTTAAGGGCTATTCCGTTTATTTAATGAAACATTTGTGGATGGTTCATTCCTTGTCAAGAGGATATGCACGTGCAATGTGGTGTTGAAAGTCTTTTGAAAAATATCAACATGGGAAATAAACTAAATAACTGACTGACACACCAATTCTCTAGTCCCAAACTAAGCTTATGCTTGTGCTATGAATACTAGGTGAACGGATAAACATACTTAAGTACGTTTATAAACATCCATGACTCGAGTACAAATGTCCATGTTCATCACACGTAACATTTGCCCCTAGCAGGATTCGAACCCGCGACCCTTGGTTTCGTGGCCAGGGTCTCTGACCTCTCGACCAACGGCCAGTCAAACTTAACATAAACATCAGAAAAATTTATAAAATTAGCTTGTAGAGCAGATAAAAACATTATAGAAGTAGTAACTTAGAGTAGTATTAGTAGATATATAATTATTTTAACATTTTGTAGAATAGGCCCAGAATAGGGATGTTGACTGGCTAGTCAATAAAGATACTTTTTAAGAGCTGTCAAAACAAAATTACTTCATAGATTTTGTATGCGCTTGTCAATGTGTGACGTCACTAGTTTGTATAGTCAACTGACTTAATATTGAGCAGTTTTTGTAAAATTAAAAATCTTACACTCAATATGATTGAAAATCAATAAGGGTTAACAGCATACTACGATACTTTCTTTTTCAATATTGATATTTCAAAATTAAATATAAATGGTGTCAACATCCCAATTGTGATCAAGCAATGAATCTGTTGTAAGTTTCTAGAAACTACAATTGGCTGTCGACCTGAGGGCCGAACTGCAGACTTGTCGAATCTACTCGTAAAGTGCACCAATTAGTCGCATCCTCTCGCGTGTGTACGGATGTATCAGTTTAGCGCTCGCCGACCACGAATCGCTTCGCATTGCTGCCAGGCAGTTTGGTTAGCTCCTCATGTCTTGGATGCACGTCGTTTTATCATCTACGTCTATTATATGAAGGTGATTGTCTTTGTGGAAGTTAAATACCAATTTTATTAAAAATATAATCTATGAGAGCGATTGGGATTTCAATATTATTAAGGAAAATTAGAGATATAGTTATGTACATTGATAACAAATAATTACATTTTAAGATAACGTTATATACTCGTAATTTTCAATCAACCTAGGACTTGAATCTGACGGATTTTCTGTGTCATTCAAAGTAGGTAAACATAAGAAGCTTTTGAAACCACCATTGACCAGGATACCATTCGTCTGGTTCCCCTATTTAAGGGTTACGAAGGTCAGGTGGTAAACTCGCTTTAATGTAAACCCGACCCCAAATAAATACGACAAATAAATAAAAACGCTGAGCAGATGATGAAGATGAAGACTTTTAAAATTAGTTATGCGTTTAATCTCGAAAACCGTTGGGTTTATCGTTCTGTATACACAAACTAAATTATCGTCGACCACCGAAGAATTGCGTGGTTGAAACAAAGAGACAATAAGTTATTCGCAAATGTTACCGATACGGGGGTCACAGGGCGGCCGCTATCAATGTTTGCTGTTTTGCTATCTGACATGAATAATGTCTATTGTACCGGTCACTGCCAAGGCGAGTTGATAATGCTAATTTGGAGATGCTCTTGTTGGTAGTTACTAAGGATAAGTTTGTGAATAAATGTTAAATATTGTGGTTCACGATCTTTGAGGTCCGGTTTCTAGTGATAGCATTCGGCGGGTACAATAATATAGTTTTCGCATAACTTGCTACGTGATAAAAGCGACATTCACAGTCGGGTAAATGATATAATTATATTAAACGGTCATGTTTAAATAATATTATGTAAATATGTAATGCCTATCAACCTGGTCTAATATTAAACGAGAAAATTATTGGAATCGTGTCTGTAATCTATAAGGGCTTGACTTATATCATAGCTTCATTTCTTTTCAAATTTACATCCTTGTTAAGAGTATATAATATTAAAAAATCATTGTTTTAGATAAAATAAGGTTGTCTACATACAATCGTTCATTCAGTTAGGGAACTAGAAGAGGATCAAATTTGGAAATTCCAGAAAAGTGTCTGGTTATAATTTAGATACATTGTCAATGTATTGACATTGTAACTTTTGTATGTAAAGTATTTTGTAACAAAAACGGTATCTCCAATTAATTTTTCAAGACACGAGTTTCGGTACAGACTTCCAGATAAGAATATCTATTTAGGTAGGTATCCTACAATATCTTTGGGGCATAAGTTAACGACTTATTTGGGTTCAACGTGATTTGGTAAACATTGATTAATATTAGCTCAGAGGAAGTGATAGTGTTAAGGGTAATTACTCATGTGACATAATATAAATTAAAAAAACGCAGTAATTAAAAACCTTATGCAGGGAACCTTACATATGCAAATGTAACCAATGATTTTTAAATACTTAACCCGACCCCGAATGAAATTATGCATTTCATAAATAGCATCTTTTGGAACTTAAAAACCTTTATAGTGCTGACTTCTACGGTAGCTATAGTATGTGAAACAATTTTTATTATACATAACTAAAAGCTTTTATGAATCAAATTAATATTATATCTGTAAAGAAACTCAAATTTTTATCTACGAAAGAGGACAACATTTTGGCGTTCGGTTCTCTCTGCCTACCCCGCTTCGAAAGTGGCGTGAAGTTTAGTTAGTTAGTTACAACATTTTGAATTTATTGTTGCCGTCATTTAATAAAAAAAATTGTAACGTTGACTTTGTTGCACGTAAGAAATTATAAGTATTTAATGATAAATACTTCAGAAGGTAATGATAACGCAAATGATTGCGTTATCATTACCATTACCTTCTGAAGTAAATTAAACTCAAAAAGACTTGTGTTTATTAAATTGTTTGAGAAAGACTTTTGAAGCTTTCGTTATGAATACTTTTGTACAAGTCGCCGTTTTCTCAAAATCCTGTATTTGGGCTATTGTTTTATGTTCACTCTTTAAGTTATATTTTATAATATTGTTCCCTTGATTTAATATCTAGGGACTTTAAGCAGGCCTTTGTTCCTCTTGTTTAATTGAAATGTCTTAAATGGCTTACTTATATTATGTCTTGGTTTGTATGAGATTATTTTCTTCTTAGTATGACGCAGTTTGTTTTTCTGTGCAACCGTTTATCTTTGGCGAATTTGCACCTATTGACATGTACGGTCAACAACAAAATTTACTGAACACCAGCTCTTTCCTATGGCTTCGCCCATGTGAAATTTGGCCTGTTACAGTGACTTCAGGACAAAAAGAAGCTTGTGTCAATAGGCTATTTTCCTCAAAAAAAATTTAAAGTCCGCTATTGAGATTACAAAAAAAAGTTGCTTACGTATTTTTTATTTTGTTCAATAAACTAAAAATGATGAAGATACAGCGCGTTAAAGAACGGCGTGACATCACTAGGTGTGTAAAATTTTAGCGTCCAAGTGACGTAAAGCGTTTACCTAAAAAAAAAAATTTCAAATCTTTGAAGCGCTGTATCTTTGTCATTTTTCGAGTATCAGATAAAGCAAAAAAAAATGTATTCAATATTTTTTGATAATTTTACTTACGGACTAAGAATTTTTTTAGGATAATACCCTATTAACTTGTACTTAGTTTTTAAACTTTAGGCCTGGATAGGTAACAAATAACAGACAAACACAGAGACAGGTAGCTAGACTAAATTACTTTATAGTATTAGTAAGGATGTTCACCGTGTCTTATAAGCTAATAATGTAGATGTAGGGTGTAGCGAATATTCCGGAAAAAGTTTATTTTTTAATTTTAGTATTTATCCACGCTTAGGAAGTGACAAAAATCATAATGTTAGAACTATGAAGTGTTATTTATCCTTAAAGATTTAAACATATTTTAAACAAACTATTATTAAAATCCTTACACAATTAAAAAAAAAAAAAAAGTTTTTCATCTATTAAAAAAAAATACATTAAATATAAAAAAAAAAAAAAAACTTACCATCGGTGTACGCCGGTTTCCATAAAACGGAAACTAACAATAAAACACTAAAATAACTAATACTCCTCCCCATGGTGCTGGGGGCTAAGCGACACTTAAAGGAATCAGTCTGTGTGTACTTATGCTACAATACTTGATGTGGGCTACCTCGCGAAGGTAAGTGCGGGGCGGCTCGGGGGAGCCCGCCTTATATAGACGGCGGGCGGGCGGGGGTCGGAGCGGGACCAGGGCTGGCGCATCACATTTTTTTATGTTCATCGCATATTGAGATTCTGATTGAGCAATTAATTGGAGTGACTTCGGCTCTTTAGCACGCCGCTGTATTGATTCAAAACATGCCACTTATTTTAGTAATAGACATTGTATCTTAATTGTTAATAATATAATAATTATTATTTATTTTGTGTGTTAATTTTCTTTCTTTTTGTTACTGTTTATGTTTTCTTTTTGTTTTTATATTGTCTTCCTTGCGTGTGTGCCAAATAAAGCTTTTCTATTAATAAAGTATAATATTTGATAAATAAAATAGCTATTGATAAAAGGTCACAGTGTAAATTTTTGCACGTGTTTTGCTGTTAAATACATATAGTATATTATGTATTCACAGCTCAATGTTACTTTTGGCTAAAAGTGGTTGAAGGGCTTATTGTTCCTATCATGTTACCTCCTTCAGTGATTGTAGGCGTAATGATGATGATGTTAATATATGTATAAATAGCATACTAATACTTTTATATACTTTTTCAGTAGTTAGCATTCAGTTTAGTTCAGTTTGTGATAGTATAGGTGACGAGGGACGAGCGACATGTTACTTGTTCACTATTTTACTAAATTTTAGATGTATCTTTGAAATAAGTCTTTCTAGAGTATTATCGGTTACGGATAGATCAAATTTACAGAATAAGTTTTCTCTTTACCTTACCGTCTCTGTGGGTTTACCTACAGCGTAGGTCCTACACCATGAGATTTAAAATTTGTGCTACTTTGGGTCTTATTATTGATCTTAGCCCAATAATAAAAAGAAATATGTAAACAACCATAATATTACGCCCACAATCCCCGAAGGGGTAGGCAGAGTCAAAGGGGCAGCAGGCCCCCTTAACTTCATTTAGGCAAAACTGGGCTTGGTTAGATGGAAAATTATGAAAAAGTAGTGACAAGTAGCTAGCCTGTCGCCTACACAATCACATACCCAAAACCCGATATACCATTAGTCGTCTTTTACGACATGCTAGGCAAGAGACACAGTTAGCACATTCTTTTTTAGTCCCGACCAACATGGGACAAAGAAATATGTATAAAAATTATATTAGTTAATAGTTTTTTGTTAATTAGGTATTATTACAATTCTGTCCGAGTATTGAAAAGTATTTTTGTGTATGTAAAAAAAAAACAGTTATATAATATGTTGCAAAGATGGATCGTCATAAAAAAAAAATTTATTGTTTACTAGATATCATGTTTACTTAATTTCAAGGCATTGTTTGCATAATTTACTAATTGATTTTCAGAAAGCGCTAGTTTCATATTTTAATGGCTTTATTTTAATTTAGCTTTAATGAGTTTGCTCGTTAAATCCGCATCATACTTGTAATTAATCTGTAGCTTTATCTTCGTAGAATTGATTCGTAGGAGGAACGATGGAATAAAAAAAACAGGTTTTGTTATACTTTTTAATTAATATTAATTTTTATAGTGTGCATGGTGTTTTAAAAATCATAGGAATATTTCTTCTCTTCAAACGTTTATAATTAGAGGTATTTAGAAATGTTTACTCAAAAATTCCGCGAGTTCTAATGTCCAATGATTTATCTTTGAGTGGTATTTCATATGACAGTTATACTATTGTTTAATAGGTACACATTTTACAATGTTGCTCTATATCGTGCGAGTGGCAGCCCTACACTCGCGGCGCTCGACACTTTTAGATCACAGTTTAGGGATACCGGGCGGCAAAGGTCGCGGCATAGGAATCAAACAGATGTCATTAGCATTCTTCGAAGCAGTGCCGGATTAGCCATATATCAGGAGGTAGCAAATGCTACAGGCCTCGCGTTACATTGTAAACGAGGACCCCGTAGATCTAAATAAAGCCTATTTTTTTGTGCCAAGGTAGCCCGACCCGATCTTAAGGCATCCGCTGAAAACCAGTGTCGGGGTGAGCATAGCGCCACCGCGACATATGCGGAGACCTTATAGGTACTACATATCTCACTCCTTATTTATGTTATTCTGTAATTTTAAATATTTCTCATGTGTGAATGTGTGTTATTAATAAACATTTTTCTTTCTTTCTTTAATTTGCTACAAGCCCCGCGCTGGCTAAATCTATCCACTGTTTTGAAGTGTTAAGTATTCGATTGGACATACATATTAAAACAGGCCTAGGCGTGGATGAAATGGCTCTTGCGATTGATGAGGCTTCGCGAGGTCTTTTGCAAGCATGCTTGGTAAGATGGTTTTATTGGGCAGATCTTGGGGACGAAGGGCTTCGCTGATGCGACTTCCCTACTTCAATATTAATCTACTCTGCGCCACTGTTTACATAAGTAATTCTATTTGGATGGGTAAATTTATAAGAATTTTATTAATTTTCCTAGGTCCCATGTTGGTCGGGGACTAAAAAAGAATGTGCCAACTGTGTCTCTTGGGTAGCATGTCGTAAAAGGCGAATGATATTCGGGGTTTTGCGTACCTATGTGATTGTGTAGGCGACAAGCTAGCCACTTGTCACTACTTTTTTTCAATTTTCCATCTAACCCAGCCCATTGTCCCATGTTGGTCTAGGACATATAAAAGATGAGCCAACTGTGGTTTTTGCCTAGAATGTCATAAAAGACGACTAATGGTACATCGGGCTTTGGGTATGTGATAGTGTAGGCGACAAGCTAGCCACTTGTCACTGATTTTTTACAATTTTCCATCTAACCCAACCCAGTTTTGTTTTTGGCTGAATGTGGTTAAGGGGCCTGCTGCCCCTTTGACTCTGCCTACCCCTTCGAGGATTATGGGCGTGATGTTATGTGTGTGTGTGTGTTATTAATTTTCTATATATTTAATCAATATTCTATTCACATTCTTAAATAATTTCCATTACTTAAAATGACAGTGACAATGTCAATGACAGGCCCTCCTGTCATTTTGGATGTAGTTTCAATTTGTTTTAAATATAATGTGTTTTGAAGTACCAAAAACTGTTGTAATATTCGTGTTGCATTATGAAATGTTAAATTATACACTGCTTTTTACGAGTACCTAAAATTTTTCGATTGAAGATGCAATGATTAAGACAAATACAATAAAGTTATCATGCTTTCGCGGCTGTAATGCGAAAAGATTTTGGAATATTGAACTAACAATATACATGTTATTAACTTATAACTAAAACAGCTAACTGATACAGAAAATTACATGAAAAAATGCATGAAAATATATCTCGATAACTAAAAGAAAGTGGAACGCACATGAGGGTGCAATCGATGGGTATTGGTTTCTCTTAACCGCAGACTGTCGCTGGGAGGTACAAGTTGCATGGGACACGCTGGATAGGGGACGTGCACGATGACGGTGCTGCCAAATGGTGCCGTCAATGGGAAATTTGTACGCCATGAATACTTGAGATTGTTTTTTTTATCAAGTAAACAGAATCAGTTTTAATAGTGAAATTTATTATTCTAGTTAGTTATAATGTATTGTTATGTTTCTAGATGCACCAATCACTATCTCCCTAGCTTTATATCCCGTGCTTAGATCATGATTCAGGATTTAGCAAGTTTGGAACAGTCAACAACATCGAAGCGAGTGCCTATCTGAAACACACCGTAACCTTTATATAGGGGAACCAGACAAATAAGGATTATGGTAACACATGCATATAGTTGTATGTCCAGTTTTCATCACGTTTTATACCTCAACGTCGAGCTAGTGGTTTAAATACGTTCATAGATTTGAAAATTCCAAAGGTACGTGTCCGCGTCTGAACCCGCACCCCTTGTGTATGAGACGCGTGTCCTTACTAATGAGCTACCACCTTATTTATTTTTAGTATTCCGGATGCACCAATGCTTAAAAAATAGTCTGGAGCAAAATTTTTATTACTTTCCAAGGAATAGCATTCTCATGCCACGGTTATATGAAAAAGGCCAAAAATAGATAACTACAGTAATAAAATATATTCTGCCATTATATTCCCGTCGTAAACATTAGATATTTTAGTTTGTGCGACAATTTTATCAGTTCTAAAAGCCTTATTTACTTCGGTTATTTACTTTTTAACTTTCAATACATGGTCCGCCTCTAAGAACTTTTGACATTTACACATATTTTGGCTACGCTGTCAAGCGTTATTTATAATTTTTATCATATAAAAAATAATGCAATTGAAGATCTAATTTTGTTTACATTATTCACAGTACGATGACAGGTCTAATAAAAGCTTCCTTTACTGTCCGCATAGTGTCTCTTTTGTTGATTTAGTGCTGCCCCCTATAGTTGGTGCACGTTCCCTATACTCAATATTTTTTTCTTATATCGGCAATGATTGATGTCACAATTTACGATTTATGCGACTATGTGTTTCCTACCAGTTTGTGGCAAAATATACATTAAAGATTACACAAATATATTTAAAAAAAAAAATTAACACACAGAATAAAAAATTACGTACTTTATCCATGTTTAAAACTAAATTAAAACACCTTCTTGAATTACAATCATTATAAAGTTAGAACAGTCTGTGTCGCTATTATGTTCTGCAAACAACCTAACCTAAACCTAATCCAGTCCAGTCCTTGGTATTTCTTCATGGTGTTTTAATCGTTATCTTGTAAAATAACTCTCAACTGCATGTACCTGGCATATCTGTTCATTTACACTGTCTATTTATTTGATATGTTTTTCTTTTTTATTAATAAGTTTTAATCAATACAGATGAACACTGATGCACGGAATACCAGGGTCATGGCATCCCTGATGTCACGACATAAGCTGAGTGGTGACCATTTCAGCATGTATGTGACAGTTCCTTTGTTTTGTTTGAAATGTATCTATTTACATGTACTGAATACATATTTTTCTTTCTTTCTTTCCAATAAAAAGTGCGATAGTTGCACGTGCAATGTGCTTGTTCTCGATATCCAAAATAGCACGTGTTTATGTACACAGATAAACTTTTATAGCCAGGTAAAAGGACGACGATACAATGAGCTTATCGCCAGGTTAGTGAGGTTATGAAGTGTTAATGTACCATATTGTTATTGCTATGAGTTCAAGATAACTTTCGACTGACTAATTGAGAGCTTCGCTTATAATACAATGTCAGGGATTATAACAATTGCTTTATTTATGATATTTAAAATGCTAACAAAAGAGTTCATTGTAATAAGTAGGTACCTAGTTGAGATATTCTTTGTGTGGTAGCTTTATTGCTGCAAAACAATTTGATTCTAGTTCATTGATAGGCAAAAAGATAAGGAAATTTTATTTACATGTTTTATTAAACGACGTAAATAATATTCCGCTGTTATTTTTTTTCTATTTGAATAATATAACATTTAAGTACTGTTAGGCATTTTTATATCAAATGCCTGGTCTGGAACGGAATGATATAAACTCAAGTCAATTAAAATATGAAGTGATTATTTAACCCAATACAATGTTTTATCGTCCTGTGTTGGTCTGGGACTTTAATAAAATTTGCCAACTATGTTTCTTGCCTAGCATGTCGTAAAAGGCGACTAATGGTATATCGGGTTTTGGTATGTGATTGTGTAGGCGACAAGCTAGCCACTTGTCTCTACTTTTTCACAATGTTCCATCTAACCCAGCCCAGTGCTATTTTTGGCTGAATGTGGTCAGGGGCCAGCTGCCCCTTTGACTCTGCCTACCCCTTCGGGGATTATGGGCGTGATGTTATGTAATGCATGTTTTATACATTTTATATTTTAAAAGTAAATATGTATTATCAACGTAGTGAACAAAAGTACCACCGCAGTTATTTTAAAAACTACGTACATAATATTATTAATAAAAGAGCTAATGAAGTCGTAAAGTATTCTTGTTATTTAATTGATAAATATTGTTTATATTGTCAATGACCGCAGGGCCGTTGACTCGCCGCCACATATCTGAGCTGCTGAAAAAGTATTAAGTATTATAAGTATTTTCAAGTGTTGACTTGTCAATAGACACGTGTTTGTGTAATTTTATGTTTCAACTTTGTTTTTATTTGCCCAATTTCTCTTTCATCCCCAATATTCTTGGTGTTAATATTGAATATTTATATATATATATTTGTAATACCACTGTTGATTCTGGTATCCGTAACACAAGTGCTTCAGCTACTTATCTCGGAGTCAGATCAATGTATGTGATGTAGTCTGATATTTATTTATTGTTATTTAATGACGTATTAAAAATAACAATGCTTCAATTAATAATAACTTCTAACGTGTTAGTCCATAAAAATATTCTTACAATTAATGGTATCTAGAAAAAAAGAACCATTTTTTTTTCAATTTATTTAAACGCAAATTGTATAAAATTGAAAATGTTATTAGATTGTTTATAAGGAAATGTTTATGAGATGATTTTATAATAAGACTAGCGATAACCGCATATATGTGCGCGTTATCTTGTCTTTGCCCTTAATTCATAGGATCAACTTATTGTTTTTTTTTAAATAACACTCAATAATCCTATGTGATATTTCAATTACTCATATTTAAACAATAGTGCTGTTAACTACCTGCATATACATATATGCCGTACTAAGTTCAAATCTGCTTAACCATTATTGCGTTACAAACAAAAAAATATTTATACACATTTGTAATAGTAGGATTCAGAGCATCATTATCATACAATGTTTCAACTTCAGCGCCGTTTCTTCAGATTGTATATACGTTACATAACAGCATGCAAAACTGTTCGTAACCCTAAGATAGGGGAACCAGACAATTTTTGGATCATGGTTACAAATCCAAAGTTGTTTGAATTTGCAGGCTTCATCACGATGTTTTCCTTCACCGTCGAGCTAGTGGTATAAATACGTATTTGAAAAATCCAGAGGTGCGTGTCCGGGTTTGAACCCGCACTCCTCGGTTAAGAGGCGCTTGCCCTTACCATTGAGCTACCACCGCTATTATGAACCTATTGTACCTATATTTGACCATTTAATTTATTTATATTGAAGCGCCTTATACGGAACATCTTCGGTTTTATTAGTAAATAGCTGTGCCAGCGGTGTCACCCGCGTTTATGGTTAATATTGTAAAGACTATTTCCGTCATACATGATTTCTATGTAACTTTAACCATTAACGCTGCATATGCGACGGAAGCTTAAAAAATGGAGTACCTTCTCCCGTTTTCCCAACATTTCCCTTCACTACTCTGCTCCTATTGATTGTAGCGCGATGAAAAGTATACTATAACCTGCCTAGGAGTAGGAAGAATAATTGTACCAAGTTTCGTTAAAATCCGTCGAGTAGTTTTTGTTTCTATAAGGACCATACAGACAGACAGACAGACAAAAAATTTACTGATTGCATTTTTGGCATCAGTATCGATCACTAATCACCCCCTGATAGTCATTTTGAAAATATATTTCATGTACAGAATTGACCTCTCTACAGATTTATTATAAGTGCCCATGGTTTCACCCGCGTTGATGGTTAATGTTATATAGCCTATAGCCTTCCTCGATAAATGGGCTATCTAACACTGAAAGAATTTTTCAAATTGGACCAGTAGTTCCTGAGATTAGCGCGTTCAAACAAACGAACAAACTCTACAGCTTTATAATATGAGTATAGATTTTTAGTTTATTTGATTGAGCCCCTGTTTGTAACGTCTTTTGTGAGTACCAGATCTTGGGAAGGTCTTTAGTCTTCAAGAGAGAGTAATCTTATCTTGGGAGTTTACTGTATCATCACATATGCATATGCATAGGTACGGTGAGATCATAATTTCTTAACGTGACATAAAGACCTCAGAGTTATGTTTATATTTTGATAACAGCGTTAGTTAGTTTGTTTATTGATACACATAAATTAGTATCTATTACCTATAATGATGATCAGTTAGTAAATTACTAGCTAATTGCTTATTGCTTTAATTTTTGAAAGAGGTTAAAAATGGTTTACATATTATTAAAATTTTACTAATATCATTAATATGATACTTTGCAACAATGTTGATGTGATTCAACACATAATAATGGCTGAAATACCTACACACCATAGGATAATTTTTTTTTTATGTTTCAGCTTGGTGGTAAACATAAAACTGGTGACGTATTTAAAAAATAATCATTAACCGACTTAAAAAAAGTAGGAAGTCCTCAATTCGACTGAATTTTTATTTCACTGAAATTTTTTATTTTTCTTAATTAGTAACAGCTGATTTAGATTCTTCATCTAATGCCCATCAGATCCAATATCTCAAAAAATCATATTTACTATGAATAGCTTTGTGGCCTGGCTTTAGTATTGATAAATCAATTTATAAATACATAGGTACAAAATGTTTAATATTTATAATTTTTTTAGAAGATAATTATATAATATATATTGCTATTATGATACCTCGCAGAATATTCGAATTGGAATGTTATACAGAATTTGTCCATACAAAAGATACAGCTTAGAATGTATGAAAAAAATATTTAAAAACTTTACTAGCCATATCTTTGCACAGAACAATATTATAATCTTAATTCTTATGCTAGTTAATACTTAAGCATTCTTACAATCAAACAGATGGATTCAGTGTTAATATTTTAAAGCTGTTAAATAAATCGTCCAAAATCGATATTGTAATTTATTCTTAAATGTTTGTAGTCAAAAAATACCTGATGACCTGATGGGATTGATTGATTGAAAACTGAAGAGGATAGAAAAATATTTTAGTAATTAAACGCATCCATCGGAAAATATATAAAAAAAAAATACTTATAGTGAAAACAGAACCAAGAATTATCATAAGACCAACGAGCTATAA
Organism: Glyphodes perspectalis; assembly: GCA_951394215.1. NCBI lineage: Eukaryota > Metazoa > Arthropoda > Insecta > Lepidoptera > Crambidae > Glyphodes > Glyphodes perspectalis. The sequence goes on along the minus strand of OX596225.1, from coordinate 921,787 downwards.
CAATTTTAAGCAAATATAATCAAATCAAATCAATTATTCGTGATGCACAGGTATGTCATTAGGTCTAGTTACATAAAGATTAGTAATATATATCCATCTCTCTTAGGAAAACTGAGTTTTCTATGCACATTGTATGGCACTAATGGCATCTGATGTCACAAGCCACATCGGATCTCTCTGTCTAACCGATAAATTTGAACCTTTATAACTTGGTCAATAGTCAAGGTACAAACAAAATATTCCAGATTTGTTTACCTGTGACTTAGTAGGTTTAACCAGATAAATAAAAACAGGTCATGCATATTTCCTATTGTGTTACGCCGGTACTGATCTGATTTTAAATAAGCAGTTAATTATGGTAAAATAACGTTTGTTGGTGTAGGGAGACAATATCGCATATTTACGCAAAGCTGATTAAAACTCGACGCTGATTGTTACATTTAAAACATGAACTGAATAACAATCAAAATGTAATAACGTGTTTCTTTCATAATTCATATCGTATTATATTATATTATTATCACCGCAACTACATAAGTCAGTTACATAGTATTTGTTATTTTTGCTATGGACATCATTTACTAAATCCTTTGTCTCTCCTCCCTTGCGTTTCAACTTAATTTCATACATACAATTCATCATATCATCAATCCCCGAAGCTGTAGCCAGACAGGCAAGACATTAGTCGCGGCCCACCTCAAAGTCTCTCCTAGCTTCAGCCCTAGATGGTTTAAGTCCAGGGCTTCCTAAGCCCCTCCGGTCCGACAAACTGAGGACCCCGGCGGGGGGGAACCCATAACCTTCAGTAAACTCCTTTAACCATATTAGTCATCGCTCACTGGTCGAAATTCGACGATAATTAGTTTGATTTTTTTATTATTTATTGAAATATTAGCTTTCTGCACTCCTTCTCCATATAAACTTTAACTGTGCCAAATCTCATACTCCTTCGTCCGCGTAATTCTTATTCAAAAGGGGTAGGTACAAAGTTTTTGCTTCACGTATTAATTAATATATAGATTAAGACATGTTTAAACCATGTTTAACCTGAGTAAAACTCCAAGATATCTTCGAAAACAGGGCCGGATCTACTATAGGGGCTTTTTGGGCTCCAACCCAGAGCCCCGTGAACAAAAAGGCCCCCGTTCCAGACAATACACATATCTAACGAACAGAACAAAGTTACCTATTGGTACCTAAAAGAAAACTATTTTAGGCACATAAGCAAGGTCCACCCCTGTTCAAAAATACCTTTCTAGGTATATTATGTATCTTGAAGTTTTACTAGCCAGTTTGAGACTCTATTACTACTGTAATAGAGATGTTCAGATGCAAAACAGCAAAGGATACTGTACATGAGAAAAGCGAGTGTAGTGTGATGAAATGAATCTAGGCACCCTGGCTTAGTGATAACATTAAGTTCCACATTTCCAATCACAAAATAACAATGTTGCATTATTTTATCATTTTAATGGGCGGATGTTGTGAACCGAAGATACAGTGGCAGCACGTGCAAGATATATGCTTCATAGAATTCACGGCTTTTGTTTTTACCACAGTATCATAGTTGTAAGCACTTCCGTATTGATTTAGAAAGAGGATTTCACACAAAGGTCATTCCATTACAAAACAATGTTCCATGTTGTCCTGGGACTTAGAAGAAATTCCTTGCTCAGTATGTCATTAAAAGGCGACTAGGCATGTCGAGTGTTGTCTATGTGATTGTCTAAGCGACGAGCTAGCCACTTGTCTCCACTTTTTCACAATTTTCCATCTAACCCAACACAGTTTTTATTTTCGCTATATGTGGTTTAAAGTGCTTGCCACCCTTTGATTCCTACCCCTTAAGGAATTATGAACGTGATGATATCAATATATTAAAATATAAAACCAAACGCATTATTGTTTAAACGCATTTCATGAAGACTAATCGTCTGAAGCAAGTTGTTCGCGCGATCTGTTTCAATAGTGCAATGCAATACTTAACGTTTAAAAGATTTAAAACTATGCTAACCACTAAACATATGTATTTAACTATGATTTCGACTATGCGTCTTTATAAGCTGCACGAACGAAATCTGCTTCTCCTTTGATTTTTTAAAATTAAAATTGCAATTCAAAATAACAAATATTGATATTTTTTTTGGTATTTTTATAATACAATAGCATTTTCTATTATGCTGATTTCTGTAAATTATGCTTTAGTAATAAGTAGGTATTAGTTAGTAATAGGAGAGTCCAAAGACCCGGATTTGAGTATCCGCAATCCACGTGGTAGTAATGTCTTCGTTATCTCGTTCGCCTAGCTGCCTATATGTAATTACATTGTAATGTGACCTCGGTACGTTTAAATCTATGCTTGCATTTTAATGACTGGGATGTTTGATAAGTCTGAAATTAGTAAAATTGGTTAAACCTAATTAATTTGTTAGGAGAATTTAATATACATATTTAATATGTTAACCTAATGTGTAAGCTGTAATGTACATTCATGTAGTATATTTCTTTAACTTTTCGGATGGCTATATCGAATGGTGATTCTTAAGAAAAAAACGTATTAGGATCATTTTGTTGATGTTAATATTTTAAATATCTATTTAGTACCTATTAAATCGTTGGGGAGTATTGGGAATTTCTAAGGTCTCTATTAAAAGTCTTCTTTCTTGAAGTTTTTGTTACTTGGAACGTATAATTTCGTTATCACTTCATACATTCCATTAGCTGCTTACAAAAATTCCATTCCTCGAATTTAATACTTGTTGTTGTTTTGTTGACCGCTTCACGTGGAGTGCCCCTTCGAATGTGATAATTGTGCTGCGTTTCTTAAAAATAACTTCGTCAATCCTGTCAACAACTTGTATATCAGCTTAAGTAGAGTCAGAATACTAAGTAGCGTTTAATTTTAGGTTATCGTGACCCCGCATTCATTAATTAAGCTAATAAACAATGTGTAACATAAATCACTAATAATTTTTATAAGTAGGTACTGTATTGCATAACATTATTTCATTTCCTTGCCAACATTCTAACCAAGATTATATTTAACTATAGTATTTTTTTGAGTGCAAGCTTTTTTTTCTGAGGTAGGTACATTTGAAATGTTTTCTGAGATAAAATTTCAACTTTATGTGAAATCTTAATGTTATTAAACTGTACTACTGGGACTTCATCGTGTCTTTAAAGGCGACCAATGTTATATAGGGTTTTGGGTATGTGATTGTGTAGGCGACGAGCTAGCCACTTGATATTACTTTTTCACAATTTTCCATGTAACCCTGCCCAGTTTTTTTTTTCCTGAATGTGGTTACAGATGCTTACTGCCCCCTTGACTATGCATACCCCTTCATGGATTACGGGCGTGATGTTATGTATGTTTTTATGTGCTGTGCAGTAAATGCAAGCAAGGATGACTAAGGTATAAGTGATCCTTTGTTAGCTTGCCAGCATAATCTTGCATGTATTGAATATATGGATAACGCATGTTTACCCTGAAACTCACAGTTGTAACATTAATTGTCATATTAGTGTATATAGAGAAAGTCATGACAAAATTATACTGATACCCTGTATACCTATGCGGTTCTTATAAATTAATATAAATGTAATATAAAAAAAATAGTGCGTTCATAATGGAACTGTATTTTTGAATCTGTTTTTTATTAATATCTATTACAAATGCATAGAAATTGAAGGACCGTAACGGTAGTTTTTAAATCTTGACAGGTATTTTAAATGTTCTTTATGTAACTGCAATATTTTGTTTTCACATAGCATAACATAACATCGCACCCGTAATCCCTCAAGGGGTAGGCAGAGACAAAGGGACAGTAGTCCCCTTTAACCACATTCAGCCAAAAATAAAACTGGCTTGGTTAGAAGGAAAATTGTGAAAAAGTAGCGACAAGTGGCTAGCTTGTCGCCTATACAATCACATACCAAAACCCGATATACATTTAGTCGCCTTATACGACATGCTAGGCAAGAAACAAAGTTGGCACATTCTTTTTAAGTCCCAGACCAACACGGGACATTTGTTTTCACGATGTGTTTATTATGGCGTAGAGGTAATAAGTGGTAGCATTGTCCGACGGGTGGCGACAAGTATCGTCAGCCAATACCTATACGAGGCACAAAGAGCGCTGTCAGGGTTATCGGCGTGGGGTCAGGAAATATTCCTTTTGCATTCAACGGCAGCGCGACCTTATGTTTATATAGCTAATTGTGTTCTGTTTAACTTTGTGCTCCAGACTATCCGTTAATGACAGTCAACACGGCCTAAAAAGGTAATTCTTGTTAGTGCATTAGAAAAAATATTATGCTGACAGTTTAGGATTCGGTCAATCGTATTCTTGTCTTCTTATCTTTAAAACAATATCTTGTTGTAACAAGAGCATTAGGTATAAGTTCTATTTATACATCAATTTATATAAGTTCTCTCTGCCTACCCCGCTAGGGAAGTGGCGTGAAGTTTAGTTAGTTAATTAGTTAGTTATACATCAATACTATATGTCAAGCGTCTTCAAATTGAATTTGGTTGAAGATTGTAGTTTAAGCTGACATAGTCTTGCTACATAATATGCTAAATATATTAAGCTGTAAGGACGTATATAAATCTGGTTTTGTACTTTTTTTTGGGCACTGGTAAAAACGCCGTAAAGAACAAAGTTATTTTGGCTATATGTGGTTTAGCTGCTTGCCACCCTTTTGATTCCTACCCCTTAAGGAATTATGAACGTGATGATATCAATATATTAAAATATAAAACCAAACGCATTATTGTTTAAACGCATTTCATGAAGACTAATCGTCTGAAGCAAGTTGTTCGCGCGATCTGTTTCAATCGTGCAATGCAATACTTAATGTTTAAAAGATTTAAAACTATGCTAACCACTAAACGTATGTAACTATGATTTCGACTACGCGTCTTTATAAGCTGCACGAACGAAATCTGCTTCTCCTTTGATTTTTTTAAATTAAAATTGCAATTCAAAATAACAAATATTGATATTTTTTTTGGTATTTTTATAATACAATAGCATTTTCTATTAACAAAGTCTTAATTCAAGAACGATCTACCTCACTGCAGATAAGTGCACTTAAGTTACACTATTGTACTATGGCATTTCTGCTTACGACGTATGAATATAATTAAGGTTGAAAACCAGCGCGGACGGGGAGCCTCGCTCCAAGTCAGCATAAGCTGAACCTCCACCTTTTGTCTTTGCGATTTTGTATTTTAATTTTAAGAAACGTGTTTTAATGTAAAAGACAATAAACCATTTTTTTTTATTTATTTATTTCATCATCTTCCTAGCGTTATATCGCGTGCTTAGACGGGGTCCGCTTAGACCATGATCCAGGATTTAGCGAGTCTGGTAATTACATTGAAGCGACTGCCGATCTGACCTTCGTAACTCTAAGATAGGGGAACCAGACAATTATTGGATTATGATTACAAATCCAAAGTTGTTTGGATTTGCAGGTTTCATCACGATGTTTTCCCTCACCGTCGAGCTAATGGTATAAATACGTACATAGATTTAAAAATCCAGAGGTACGTGCCCGGGTTTGAACCCGCACTCCTCGGTTAAGAGGCGCGAGTCCTTACCATTGAGCTACCACCGCTCTCATTTATTTATTTATTTATTTAATTATAATTAAAATGCATGAGCCATCGCCATCGAGCCAGTCCAATATATAGATTTTGAGCTGGTATGTATATAGATACATACCAGCTACTCCCAATATAATCATAAAAACATAATGCACATAAATATGCAGTATGCATTTGCATACTACGAGCATTATGTCCGCAATTACCGAAGCAGCTCCCGGGACAGGAGGCAAGGAGCAGCAAGGTCTTTCAACCAAATTTAGCCAAAATTAAAGATGATTTAGGATTATGATAAGTAGAAGGAAAATTTTGAAAAAGCAGTGACTGCTGGTCCCCTTTATACCTAATCACAAACCCACAAATTAATGTCTATTAACCATAGGTACTCTTTAAACCCTAAGTATGAAGTAATTGTCTAAATAAGTTCAATTTGACATATGTATATCTTCCAAATCGAATCTGGCGACTGTCAAGAAAACAGAAATCGACTCGCTTAATTATGTCTACCATAGTGTCATGTCTAGGAGTGATAGGATTTTGTGGCCTTTACCATTTAGAATAGAATAGAATGGAAAACATTTATTGACCATTAAATAATACAGACATATGAGACAGGAACATACATTGAGTTATGGCTAACAAGGTGCGAGCCTCAGCACGTGTTGCAGCAACCCGAAAGTCGCTACAGCAGCACTGGTATTTTGGCCGCACTTTTTGAGTGACGTACATACACTGACCAACATTACAGTAATATGGGTCAGAGCATGCATTTATATTTGTGCGTTTTACCATTTCGGTTTATATCATGTCCAGGTTATGTTACAGTAACTTGAGTGTGACTTTTGTTCGTAAAGATGACAGCTGGTGGGCAAAGACTTCCCTTAAATACTCCCACAGCACTCGATCGGTAGCCAGTTTCTGCCAATCTTGGACGTAGACCTCTACGTCCAAGGCAAAGAACTTTAAAATAAATAATTAACTGAAGTAGATGACAAAGAATATTTAATTAATAATTGCCTGTAAAGATAAGTATTCTTGGACATAGATTAAAAGAGATATACCATGAAAATGTAGCTAAATTGATCATGCAAAAAATCTGCGCTAACAATTTTCATCTGTGATTTTGGTTTTCACTTTTCATGTATTTCATTCTATAATGGAATTGTTGGAATTATCTAAGAAACGCATTGAACTATTATTACTAGCGTATGGAACCGACGCAGCGAACAAGTTTTTTGCGCCGTGCGTTGTTGCCGATCGGCAACAACTCGTTTAGTCACTCGCCTACGTTCACGCGTAAGCGCCATGAAATTCACGGCGTTTACGACGTTTTGGTCGTGAGAAAAATTTACTCTATGAGCGATCTAGCGCTGCGTGTTTTAGTAGCTTAAATTAGACGACAATTGTTAGTTTTAGCGCTGCAAATGCTGAAACACGCTCAGTCCATGCTTCGTGATAATATTTTTGTTTGACATAGCTTCTCTATACGTAGTAATAATAGCTCAATGAAGAAACGTGACAGATTTCAACTCGCTTCAGATACAAGTGGCAACGGCCGGCATTGACCTCAGAACGAGTTACTTTATCAGTTTGTCTGAAATTTATGATTTCAATTAGATTGTCATAATTATCATTAAAATAAACAAAGTACAATCTCTAAATACAAGACGTAGTTTTTTTTTATATCGGTAACGTTTTTTCGCTTACCTACTTTGTTTTCTCAATTTATATTAAATTGATTTTTTTTTTGCATTTCATCATTTTTACAAAAAGCAGACAGAAAAAACAAATATTTGCAATTATAAAGCTGAAGTTTTCAATATACGAGATGAAACATAACACGAGATTCTACTCCGCCTGTTTAAACTGCTAATTTGGCTTTGAATATAAGTACCAGTGAAATACTATAATGGCAACTTTAAAGTAACGATGTCGTACTTATTACAAATTATAAATCAGAACTATAGATACGCTTGTTTCTTTGGGATCCGAAGATCTAAGGATTAAGTCATAATGAGAAATAATAAGCTGAACTGTTTAATCCCAATATTCTATTGACATAAATATAATAAATAAATATTCGACGACATCACTTGCATTGATCTGACTCCGAGATAAGTAGTTTAACCACTTGTGTTACGGATATCAGAACGTATCAACAGTAGTATTGCAACTATATACTTAGATATTGGATATTAACACCCAGACACAGAACAAACACAAGTATTTATCATACGAATATTTGTCCTAGGTGGGGATCTAACCCACAACTCTTGGCGCATGGGGCAGGGTCACTACCGAATGCGCCACCGAGCCAGTCAAATAAATACATTATCAATATTTCTAGCAGCCATTCGGACGTTGTATAGAACAGTTGAATAATTAAATTCTTGAAAAACTACTATAGCAGATCGTATGTCACAGGGTAATCGAAATAAAAACGCATTTAAAAGTAATTTAAATTTTATTAATACTTCAAAATAATTTTTAGCAAAACAATACACCAAAATACTGACAAGACAGAAATTTAATAAAAAAAAATATTTTTAAAATTCCGACTTATCTGTGTTTAGAAATATGCGTGACAATGGGATTGGTTGGGATTGATGGAAATTGTAAATCTTTGCATTTAAAAGAGTAACTATCGAGTTTCTTGCCGGTTTCTTCTCGATAGATTCTACCCTCCGAACCGGTGGTAATCCTTTTTTCTGTTTAAATTGACTATTTATAAGTGCTTTTTTGAAGCCTATATAAATAAAGAGATTTTGAATTTGAATTTGAATTTGGTCAGTGTTATTGTCAAAATGATTCCTCTCCTAGTCAATATTGGGCACTATGTAGGCCTAAACAGTATTTTAAATCTGTATAGGTATTAAAAAGTTACCATTTGTTGTGTTGTGTGTAGGTATTTATAATTTATTAAATAGGTATATAGGTTCACTTTGTGTGAAGTGAAAATATATCCGGACATTCGTGAACTGACTTATGTGGTTTCTACATACATACATACATAATAATAATAATAAATAAATAAATCTTTCAGACTGACACACCAATTCCCTAGTTCCAAATTAAGCTGATGCTTGTACTATGGATACTAGGTGAACGGTAGACATACTTAAATACGTTTATAAACATCCATGACTCGAGTACAAATGTCCATGTTCATCACACGAAACATTTGCCCCTAGCGGGATTCGTACCCGCGACCCCTGGTTTCGTGGCCAGGGTCTCTGACCACTCGACCAACGGGCCAGTCATACATTACATCACGCTCATAATCCCCTAATGGGTAGGCAGAGTCGAAAGGGCAGCAAGCAGTGGTTTCTATCATCATCTAAACCTTCTGACGACGCACCATCACAACACACACAAACTTACAATGGATAAAACATTTGTTTTGTATCATATGTGATTCACGGGACAGTGAAACGGTTTTTGTCGCATATCAGTAAATGTTATGATGATTATGATGATTTCGGGGAATAATAGTGAACTTGATTGACAAACATGCAAACAGGCTATAAACAAGGATGTTGTTGAAGCGCACGGCTCGTTGGTTTGTTATCTGACATTGGCACTATGTACTCTAATTGTTTATCGACCTCATTAGTAAATTATACTTAAGTTAACACGTCAATTTGTTAAGTTGTCCCCATTTGTCTAATCCCCAAAGCAAGGTAGTCCAGTCAAATCCTTTTTACTTTCATTCCAAGGTTGACCCTCTTTTTTGACTTATTTGCCTGGGCTTAGGGTTGTGAATATTATGTGGAACGGTGTGGGATACTGTAGTCTCTACAAACAGTATTTTAGCAATGGAATAACTTCTTTTAAACCTTATTAACCTTATTAGAAACCTTTGAGACCTGATATACCTACTTATGACTAGCTGTGCCAGCGGTGTCACCCGCGTTTATGGTTAATATTATAAAGACTATTTCCGTCATACATGATTTCTATGTAACTTTAACCATTAAGGCTGAACACGCGACGGAAATTTAAAAAATGGAGTAATTTCTCCCGTTTTTCCAACATTTCCCTTCACTACTCTGCTCCTATTGATTGTAGCGTGATGAAAAGTTTACTATAACCTGCCCAGGAGTATGAAGAATAATTGTACCAAGTTTCGTTAAAATCCGTCGAGTAGTTTTTGTTTCTATAAGGAGCATACAGACAGACAGACAGACAGACAGACAGAAATGTTATTGATTGCATTTTTGGCATCAGTATCGATCACTAATTACCCCCTGATAGTTATTTTGAAAATATATTTCATGTACAGAATTGACCTCTCTACAGATTTATTATAAGTATAGATTAAACATTGATTAAGAATTAAAAAAAATTACTGTTTTCAAAAAGAAAATCTTAATATTTGTTTAAGTATATAATTATTGTGTGTAATTGATGAGGAGGAACTCATTCTCTGAACACAATTTAGCTGTTAAAGAATATCGCAAAAATAATGTCAGCTAAAGTCCTCTTATTCAGATTTAAACGGCTCCAAGCCGCTAATTATATTTAATTCAGTAGGTTGATTATGTACGTACGACGTAACGCATGGGTTTCATTGCCTTAATGTGAATATTAAAGTTACTTCTTTCGCCGTGAGCGATGTACACTGACACCACACCCATTGAACTATTATTACTAGCGTATGGAACCGACGCAGCGAACAAGTTTTTTGCACCGTGCGTTGTTGCCGATCGGCAACAACTCGTTTAGTCACTCGCCTACTTTCACGCGTGAGCGCCATGAAATTCACGGCGTTTACGACGTTTTGGTCGCGAGAAAAATGTACTCTATGAGCGATCTAGCGCTGCGTGTTTTACTAGCTTAAATTAGATGACAATTGTTAGTTTTAGCGCTGCAAATGCTGACACACGCTCAGTCCATGCTTCGTGATAATATTTTTGTTTGACATAGCTTCTCTATACGTAGTAATAATAGCTCAATGAGCACACTATAACAATGCGTGAGTGGTGTTTCACTACTGAATTCCTGCCCTGCCGGATTACCTGAAACATTTGAAAAAGTAACATTATTATTGTTACACCAATTTATTATTTAGTACTTAAATATTTTTATCTTTGTGTATTATTGATGAGTAAGATTTTGTGACTTTTTATTGAAAACGTTTTATTATTAACGGAAATACACCCGAGAATGTGATTAGGGGAAAAAATAGTTTTAAGCTGATTAACTCAATATTACTTTAATTATGTCCCGTGCTCAGCCCGGGTCCGCTTGGACCATGATCCTAAATCCTGCGAGTCTTCATAGAAGGGACTGCCGATCTGACCAGACAATTTGGATCATGGTTCAACATTCATTTCAGTGCATGTTTCATCACGATATTGTCCCACACCGCTGAGCTAGTGGTATAAATACGTATATAGATTAAAAAAAACAGAGGTACATGCCCCGGTTTGAACTCGCAACCCTCAGTTAAGATGCGCGTGTCCTTACCATTGAACTACCATCGCTCCTCAATATTACTTTAATTACATACCTATATGTTCATTAATATTTATTAAATAAGAATTCAAATTCAAAATGTCCTTATTTATGTACCTAGGCTTTAATTAAAAAAGCATTTATAAATTGACAAATTTATAATATGTTTAAGCCAACGTGATTCACCGGAATGATAATTCTACCGATATGTAACCCAACAAGACGCTCAGTACTCTTTTATCAGCTTCTGAGTATAATATTAATTGTGCAATCTTATTTATTTCTTAACCTAATAATATTGTAAAATAATATTTTGTCCCATTTTAGTCTGGGACTTGGCCCATGTTGATCTAGGACAAAAAAATAATAATGTGCCAACTGTGGTTTTTGCCTAGCATGTCGTAAGAGGAGACTAATGGTTTACGGACTTTTGGGTATGAGACTGAGTAGGCGACGAGCAAGCCACTTGTCACTCCTTTGTCACGGCTTTCCATCCAACCCAGCCCACTGTCCCATCTTGGTCTGGGACTTAAAAAGAATATGCCAACTGTGGTTCTTGCCTAGCATGTCGTAAAAGGCGACTAATGGTATATCGGGTTTTGGGTGTGTGATTGTGTAGGCGACAGGTTAGCCGCTTGTCAATGCTTTTTCACAATTTTCCATCTAACCCAGCCCGGCTCTATTTTTGGCTGAATGTGGTTGAAGGGGCTTGCTGCCCCTTTGACTCTGCCTACCCCTTCGGGGATTATGGGCGTGATGTTATGTATGTATGTATGTATGTAACCTAATAATATAAATTATGTGTGTCGGAAATCAAAATGAAGAAAGGCCAGACTTAACCAGCTTCTAAATCATTCGCTATAGTTTTTGTAGGTGTAGGTATGTGCATTGTATAATGTATATTAATTATAATGTTTATTCTCAGAATGCTAGTGAAAGCAGAAGCTTATCACAGCGTGGCATGAACGCTCACCTCAATCGCTATCGCAGATCAAGGGTCCGCTCTAATGCAAGTGTCATTGCACATCCTGGATTAAATATGTCCGAAGACAAAGTACGAGGTGCAACTTGTGGTTATATTTACCTAGTTGAGTTAGCACTAGCTTTTAATAGTTGTTTTGCTTGCGCAGATGTATATTTTATAATTATATTTTTCAAAATTGCGTCCCCTTTTCGCAACTTTAAAGTTTCCGTTATTTTTTCTTAGGCCCGCGTAGTTTAACGACTTCATGATAAACCCAATCAATCAGTAAATAAATTTATACTAGGGTACTATCATATTATCCATTTGAATATTTATCCATATCTATATATACATACTTAGCAACTATAATCATATGGTATGAATAAACTGATAATTTCCAGAATAATGAGTGATAGTTAAAAAAACTTTTAGTTTACACACTTACATATACAAAACATCACGCCTATAATCCCCGAAGGGGTAGGCAGAATCAAAGAGGCAGCAGACCTCTTTAACCACATTCAGCCTAAAATAAAACTGGGCTAGGTTAGATGGAAAATCGTGAAAAAGTAGTGATAAGTGGCTAGCTCGTCGCCTACACAATCACATACCCAAAACCCCATATAACACAGTGGGCACATTATTTTTAAGTCCCAGACCAACATGGGAACCTTTAAAATTTTAAGACATAATTGTTTACCTTAGTTATTATTTGAAACAGATGGTAGTTGTTCAGTTATAAAATAAGTTAAGTAAAAGCATTATTGTAAAATAAGTAAAACCTCTTTTTGTTTATTGCCACACACGGCATAATATTTAGAATGCCTAATAAAATGTTCACAGCAAGGCTGTATAGGCATTGATGTCATAGCGTAAGTTATATTGTAAAAAAGTTAAAATTACCAAAATTACTTTTCTTATGGTACGCCGTGGTCTCCGCTGTATTTTTTTAATTAATCCTCCTCGTCCGGCGTCAAACTTTATACATGGTCCTAGATACGAGCCAGATGCTATTTCAGAGGATCAACAGTGAGAACCAGCGAAATATCTACGATTGGAAATAATTTGAGAAAATCGAGCGACGGCGTTGGGTGAAGACGAAGTTTGTTTTCCCGCCTTTTTAGAAAAACGCGCGAGTGAAAAACTATCGCTACTATGAAGTGGATATTTTATAATAATCATTTAATTTAGTTTTCCGTCAACCCAACACTCGGTAAAGTACATATATTCAGATATTTCGCATTAATTATAAGGTCAGTACCATAAAGTTACTACACTTATTTTGTTAAGATAAAACAGCCTACTTAATAATTGATTTTTACATGTAATTACATCACAGATTCAACAATCATTCGCAAATTTTATTGATTGGAGGTCATTTATGTGCCTTATTTTGCGGTGATATAAAATGCAAGTTGAATCAGTAATTCGTTCAGTATGTTGTAAAGTAAGTAAAAAGGACATTTTGCAAACATGTCGTAAAATTAATGGTGTTATTTTACATTTGTTATTAAGTAATAAATGAACCATTGTTATAAGTAGGTAGGTAATTCAGTGTGTGTACGTATTATTTAATTTTATATTTTATATTGTTTATTTTTATTCTTTTTCACCGTTTATAAATATTTGTATATCTGCCGTGTAATCTATATTACAATAAGTTAGGTAGTTAGGAAGGTGCGGAATAATAAAAATATAGCTTAATTATAATTATAGGGTAATAACCGTTTAGCTATATTTTTAATCATTTTATATAAATTCACTGAATCTAGGTTTCAGGTTTGAACGATCCTGCCTTCCAAAATGCCTAACAAGGGTGAGAAAGATAATCTTAAGGTTCGTGGTAGCTACAAGGGGCAGTTAGCGACATTCGCCGCGTACGTGAGTAAAATTAGCTCCGAAACTATGACGCAGATTAACGCAGGTGAGTTGCAATTGCGCTTGACGAAAATGAGTTCCTTGTATGACCGCTACGATGAAGTGCAGTTGGCCATTGAATGTGATACCGAGGATATGGCAGCGCAGCTCAAAGATCGAATGGATTTCGAATCTTTGTATTATAAAACAATGTCTGCAGCGCAGCAATTATTGTCTGACTTTAATAAAAACTATGAGAGGGATGAGAGTGATAAGTCATCAAGTGCAGGTACCGTGAAGAGCAAAGGGCACAATAATATTAGGTTGCCTACAATTCATTTGCCTAAGTTCAATGGGTCTTATAACAACTGGTTAGAGTTTCACGATACATTTTCGAGTTTAATTCATCATAATGATGATATTGAGGTAATAAATAAGTTTCATTATCTTAGGGCGTCCCTTGAGGGTTCAGCCGCTGTATTAGTTAAGTCAGTAGATTTTTCAAGTAGTAATTATTTAATTGCGTGGAACCTTCTTTGTGATCGCTTCGATAACAAAAGGATTCTTATACAGAATCATGTATCGGCGTTATTCAACATTCAACCGATTCACAAAGAGTGTTCTTCCGCTTTAAAAGGTCTCATTGATCAAATAAATAAAGATCTAAATTCATTAGAGTCCCTAGGTGAACCTGTAAATAATTGGGACACTTTATTAATATACATAATAACTCAGAAACTCGATTCGAAGACGTACCGTGAGTGGGAAGAACATAAAGGCAAGTTAAATAAAAATGAAACTACCACTTTTGAGTATTTTCAAACGTTTTTGCGAAATCGCGCAGATATAGTTGAAAATTTAGAGTTTTCTCGCCATAATGGTAATGCGCATGGCGCAATTAGTATACCTCACCAAGCGCATAAGGTAAATAATAAACTAAGAACCATGGTGTCGATTCAATCGCCTTCAAAGGTATGTCCAAAGTGTGACGGTGATCACAAGCTTAATAATTGCACGCAATTTCTTTCATTATCGCCTGAAGAAAGGCTTAAGTTAGTACCTAATTATAAGTTATGTTTTAACTGCTTAGGTAGTGGTCACTTCTCTAACCACTGTAGGAAACCCGCCTGTAGAATCTGCAAACGTAGACATAATACACTACTCCATGTAGCAGATTTTAAATCAAGACAATCGGCAAAGAATCAATCATCATTAGACAAGCTGAAAGGTAACATAATTTCAACAATGCATACGCCAACTTCTGCTACGTCACACCATGCTGAAGTGTCTTTGACAGCGAACATGTCCACACATGATGAAACTAATAATACGGACATATTATTGTCAACCGCATTAGTTAAAGTTCGCGATTCAAGCGGCAAGGAGCACATCGCTCGCGTTATTTTAGACAGCGGAAGTACATCTTGCTTGGTTACTGAAAATTTATACAATAAGTTAAACCTACCTGCTATTAATGTTAACAAAACTGTAATGGGTATAAATAATGTTGCTTCTCAGATTAATAAGATGTGCAAGTTTGAGATAAAATCTATGGATAATAATTTCTCTACTAAGTTGCAATGTTTCGTTTTACCCACACTTACTGAAAACATTCCTAGTTATAAAATTGATTTATCTAGTTTGTACATCCCATCAAAGTACTGTTTGGCGGACCCTGAATTTCATGAGCCTGCAACCGCTGACATTATTCTAGGTGCTGGCGTCTTTTGGGACATTTTAGGGTCACAGCGGGTACAGCTAGGAAAAGGAAAGCCCATACTTTTTGAAACTAGGTTAGGTTGGGTTGTCTCTGGACCCATAAAGTGTAAATATTATAGTTATTCAAAAAATATCTGTAATTTCATTACAACTAATATGTGTAATGATAAAATAATAGGTCAGAATCATAAACGAATTCACAATTTATGATATTATTAATAATTTGCTTGAAACTCAAGCTAAAGTTTCTTTGAATATTACTGTAAATACTAGCGATCCTGATGACAGGATAATTAATTTGGAACGTTTTTAGTTTTAGCTACAACGTATTGCTGTATATATTTAAGGTTTGTAAAGTCTTGCCGAAGGTTTAGATTATCAACTATAATAATTCTGTCAAATGATAAAATCAAGTCTGATGCTAACTTGTTAACTAAGCTAGTACAACAAGAGTCATTCTCAGAGTACATTACTTTTAATTTTATTACAGTCCACTTATCATATTATCACTAAAGTACTCTTTGAATTTGAGCATATTAATTTAATGCATGCAGGACCTCAGCTGCTTTTATATAGCATAAGAGAGACCTAATTGCCAATATGAGATTAACGTTTGGCTAAATTATGCTATCGAAAGTGTGTGCGATGTATTCGCTTTAAAGGTCGAACCGTTGCTCCCATAATGGGATCGCTTCCCAAGGATCGTGTCTCCCCCACTCACGGTGGCGTGTTCACCACCGTAGGTGTGGATTATGCCGGCCCATTGGAAGCTGCTAGCCGTCAGGGTAGAGGATGTCGATTAGTTAAGGTTTACATTTTAATTTTTGTTTGTTTTTGCACAAAAGCGGTTCACCTAGAACTTGTAGGTGACTTAAGTACAAACAACTATCTGCTAGCATTACGTCGATTTATTTCACGTCGTGGTAAACCTGTTCAAATCTACTCGGACAATGGCACTTCATTTGTTGGCGCTTATAATGAGCTTAATAAATTTCTCAAGCAAAGTTGCAACTTACTTGAGGAAGAGGTCGCTAAAGATGGGATTACTTTTAAATTCATTCCCGCATATTCACCGCACTTTGGTGGTCTTTGGGAGGCAGGTGTTCGTTCGACCAAATTTCATTTGCAAAGAGTGTTGGGCAATTGTCATCTTACGTATGAGGAGCTTAACTCTACCTTAATCCAAGTCGAAGCTATCTTGAACTCAAGACCTCTTACTTCGATGTCAAACAACCCCGAGGACCTGATGCCGCTAACGCCGGGACATTTCCTGATCGGCCGCCCTCTCACCTCCATACCATCTAGCAACTACCTGGACAGCAACACTATTTACTTGAACAGATACCAGCGCATCGAACAACTCAGGCAACACTTCTGGGCTCGATGGCATAAAGAATATGTATCGGAGTTGCAACAACGTCACAAATGGAAGACCAACTCTTATTCACTGAAGCTCAACATGCTGGTTATTTTGAAAGATGATAATCTTCCCCCGCTGAAATGGAAGCTGGGAAGAATAGTCGCTGTCTACCCTGGCACTGATGGGATCAATCGCGTTGCTGATGTAAGGACTTCGAATGGAGTGGTGCGGCGATCATTTTCAAAAATTTGTCCTCTTCTCGAACCTGATTCGGGGGTTGAAAGCAGTGCTTTCAACGCGCGGGGGCATGTTCAGTTATAAAATAAGTTAAGTAAAAGCATTATTGTAAAATAAGTAAAACCTCTTTTTGTTTATTGCCACACACGGCATAATATTTAGAATGCCTAATAAAATGTTCACAGCAAGGCTGTATAGGCATTGATGTCATAGCGTAAGTTATATTGTAAAAAAGTTAAAATTACCAAAATTACTTTTCTTATGGTACGCCGTGGTCTCCGCTGTATTTTTTTAATTAATCCTCCTCGTCCGGCGTCAAACTTTATACAGTAGTATTCCAGAGTCTATCAATAGTAGAGGGGGCCGTGACGATAGCCCATGCTGCACAGCATCAGACAACACCATTACATGTATCGGATTCTGCCAATTACCCTGAAATCATAGAAATTATGAGCTTTTAGTATAGTCTTCGTTATTATATCTATTTGTCAGTAGTCTGAATGGCGTTGCTCCTTCTAATTACTATATAACGGCTAAAAATAACATATCTTAATCCATTTCACATCCAAACTTCGGAAAGGTGATTGAACGGGAATTGTCCTGCTCTGTAGGGAATTAACAGGCACTGTAAAATATTGAAAAGTAAAATTACTTTTGGTGTCAAAAATATTACCAACTGTGATCTTCGCCTAGCATGTTGTAAAAGGCGATTCATGGTGTGTTGGCTGTGGTTCTGATTGTTTAGGTGGCGATCTGGCCACTTTAAAAAAAAAGGGTCTTTCCTCGGAGTCAGATCAATGTATGTGATGCAGTCACATACGTTGATCTGTTGAGTAACTTTAGCACTTGTGCTACGGTTATCAGAATCAACAGTTTTTTTTATTTGGTATTACAAATATATACTTAATTATTGAATATTAACACCCAGACATAGAACAAACACAAGTATTCATCACACAAACGTTTGCTGGGTGGGGAACGAACCCATAACTCTTGGCGCATGGGGCAGGTCACTATCGAATGAGCCATCGAGCCACATTTCACGATTTTCTGTCTAACCCAACTCAATCCATTTTTTGGCTGAAGAGGTAGGCAGAGTCCACAATAGATCGAGTCCACGGAGCAATAAGCTTCTTGAATTAAAAATTAGGGGATAGCGGGCATGATTGCCATGTAAGTAAGTAAATTACTTTTGGGCAAAATGTTATGTTAAAAATCACCCGTAACGCTATATTACTTTTTATTTATTAGTTAAAGGACCAACAAGGAAGATGATCTACTTATTTGCTATCATTAAATAAATATATACGAGTCTTATGGGGCGCTAGTGTTATACAGATACATTTGAGAGCGGTAGTAGCTCAATGGTAAGGACACGCGCCTCTTAACCGAGGAGTGCGGGTTCAAACCCGGGCACGTACCTCTGGATTTTTCAAACCTATGTTCGTATTTATACCACTAGCTCGACGGTGAAGGAAAACATCGTGATAAAACCTGCAAATTCAAACAACTTTGGATAACCATGATTCAAAAATTTTCTGGTTCCCCTATCTTAGGGTTACGAAGGTCAGATCGGCAGTAGCTTCAATGTAATTACCAGACTCGCTAAATCCTGCATCATGGTCTAAGCGGACCCAGTCTAAACACGGGACATAACGCTAGGAAGATGAGTGTTATAGAGATATATGACGCCATGGCTTCTAGGACCGTCCGATGCGCAAATAGCTATTATTATACACCAGTAATGTTCCGCAGCGCATAAAGTTTATTGTACAGCTGTAAAGTAGAGCAATCAATTTATGGAGAGATACCTTGCTCGATATACTGAGCAGGAGAGTAGCGACTGCCCGCGCGGGCTATTGATGATGACATTGTTTACCGACTTTATATAGAGTCGATGGGAAGAGAATATAATTTTCCAAAAATAATAAAGTACCTAGTGACCAATAGCTGGCTCATCGCCTACGCAATCGCAAATCAATACACTGTTAGTTCTCTTTGGGTACGGCATGCTAGGCAAGGAATCTCTTAGTTCCAGACCAACATAAGTCTTAACGTTTGAAGTTATTATTTTGATACGAATTAACAAATGTTTGGAAAATGTGATTATTAATAAAGTTAGAAGAAGCACAAGGCAACAAAATTACACTTTCTTTTTGTTGCGGAAACAATTCTTTTTTTTTTTTACTGATCAGTACCAGTACAATACAATTTTGTTATTAAAATTGTCCAATCAGCTCACATTTTTTAGTTATTTGACTACAAACATTAAAAAATTAGCTATTTAAACTATTTTTTACGATTTATTTAACAGTTTAAAAATTATGGATACATAATCTTTATACATCTGTTTGATAATAGGAATGATTAACATATTATTATACATCGAATTCGAATTCTAATAACCTTCTATGCAAAGATATGTCTAGTTAAGTTTTTTCATATTTTTTTCATATATTGCAAGCTGTGCCTTTTGTACGAACAAAATTTTCATACTTTTCTATTGCGAATATTTTGTCAGTCATCAATTAAGCAATATAATTTATACTGGTAATCAATAACTTGGGATTATTCCTTTCCAGAATAGATGGTGAATTTTTAATATTTAATATTTATGAATTGATTTATCAATACTAAAGCCAGGTCTTATAGCCAATTTTAGTCACTTTCGTCCCAAATATAACAAAAAATGAAAGCTGATTGAACAATTTTGATAACCGGGTCTGCATCAACTGTTACTACTTTATCAAAAATGCAGTGAATTGTTTGTGCAGCAAAAATACTGTTGACCTGTGAATTGATCGCTTAAAAAGGAGTTACGATCCTCAGCAATGGAGGAACGATTAGGAAGAAGAAGAATAAAGCTAAATAGACACATATAAAACAAATCGTTGTAAAAACTCGGATTCCTTAAAAAAAGGTAGGTTTAATTGTAATTGGATTTCATTATTTTACGTTAGAGACTGTGTTTTAGTATGTACTATTATCATCCTCCTAGCGTTATGTCCCGTGTTTAGTCGGGGTCCGCTTAGACCATGATCCAGGATTTAGCGAGTCTGGTTATTATGTTAAAACATTGGTATATCCGTACATACATTTGAAAATCAGAAGGTACAGGTCCGGGTTTGAACAAACGCTTCTCATATGACAGGCGTGTGTCCTGACCGCTGAAATTCCATAGCTCTATTTTTTTATGATTATGTAGGCCACGAGCCAGTCGCTTGTAACAAATTGCCATCTAATCCTAACGCATTTAATTTTGACTAAATGTGCTTTAATTATGCCTTTTCGGGTATTGGGGGCCATACAAATGAACATATGCAATGTATTTAGACTTTAACTGGCTCGATGGTGCATTCGGTAGTGACCCTGCCCTATGCGCCAAGAGTCGTGGGTTCGATCCCCACCCAGGACAAACATTCGCATGATGAAAACTTGGGTTTGTTCTGTGTCTGGGTGTTAATATCCAATATTTAAGTATATATTGTAATACCACTGTTGATTCTGATATCCGTAACACAAGTGCTTAAGCTACTTATCTCGGAGCCAGATCAATGTATGTGATGATGTAGTCGGATATTTATTTAGGCAATTAAATGAATAAATAATTGGATTACCTATTCAATGAAGACATGGTATGGCCTGCGTTAGTTTTTTATCTTCTCATATCCCACATGCACCCACCGTTAGTTCCCACTTTTTTGCTAAGTTATAGAATATATATAATATGTCCCATGTTGGTCTGAGACTCGCCCATGTTAATCTGGGACACAAAAAAGAATGTGCCAACTGTGGTTCTTTGCCTAGCTTGTCGTAAAAGGCGACTAATGGTATATCGGGTTTTGGGCGTGTGATTGTGTAGGCGACAGGTTAGCCGCTTGTCACTGCTTTTTCACAATTTTCCATCTAACCCAGCCCGGCTTTATTTTTGGCTGGATGTGATTGAAGGGGCATGCTGCCTCTTTGACTCTGCCTACCCCTTTGGGGATTATGGGCGTGATGTTATGTATGTGTATGTAGAATATGTAATGGAAGTGGATCAACATCTCGCGAGTTGCATATAAAGAGAGAAATCGCTGAATACCTCGCTAGTAAATAGCTGCGCAGTTATTTCGTTGCGTCGACTGTAGTCTTAAACTTTAGAGCCACCATGCAAATCTTTAATCAAACCCCCACTAATTCTCTTCCATAAAGATCTGATCGTAAAAAGGGGTATAAAGATTTGGTTCAAAAAGCGACCTAATTTAATTTCTGAGTCAGCGGAAAATCCGCATAAAGTCGTAATAAACTGTGGAGACCGGGACACTATATTAGCGACCAGCGATGTTTACGACCTAGGAACTCTAAGAGATTCGGGCATCCGAGCATACATTAGCTAGTTGGTCCACACTTTTACAATTGCTTTTGCATCTGCCGTTACTTGCGAGATTTACTGCGGTTTAACTGTCGCACCTTGATGCCGATTTTAAATAAAATATACAACCTGCAATCCTAGCACAATACTAAGTCTGAGCGTTTTAAATCTATACTGACTAAAAGTATGAATTCGTTTTGACTGGTTTGTCAAAGGGGTAAACTAACTAGCTTAACTTCACGCCACTTTCCAGGTTAAATAGTACATAGAGCTTTCGATTACGATATCATGGGTATTACTCTAGGTTAATACATGCAAATTAAATTAATTAAATTCTCTGGACTGATACACAAATTCCCTAATTCCAAACTAAGCTATAAGCTTGTCCTATGGATACTAGGTGAACGGATAGACATACTTAAATATGTTTATAAACACATGTCCATGTTCATCACACAAATCATTTGCCTCTAGCGGGATTCGAACCCACGACCCTTGATTTCGTGGCCAGGGTCTGACCACTCGACCAACGGGCCTGCCAATGTTAAGTACTTAGTTATTTACCACGAGTCATGCTTTTGACAACCATTGCTATCTTCTTTGCTATAAAATGGATGCTAGGTGATAAATTGTAGGAATAAGTTATCCGATCAAGAGGTCGAGACTAGAATAAGAATTAGGTAGTAATTAAATCGTCAGCGTCCTAGCGTTATGTCCTGTGCTCAGTCGGGGCGCCTCAACCACGATCAGAGGTTTCTTATCATGGTTTAATTCTGGTAATTACGTTAAAGCTGTCTAACTTTCGTGACCATTAGATAGGGGAATATCCATAGTTGTATGAATGTGCAGGTTTCATCATGATGAATATGAGGCGCGTGTTCTTAACATTGAGGTAACATCGCTTTACAATAAATAGTAAATTAGACACCGATGGAATATAATCAAATGCATCAACTGTAATGGTTAAGTTTATAGCAAAAACTCAAAATGAAATATATATAGGCGGCCTAGAATGCCTACGATAACGGTTTTTGAGGCAGAGGTTGGTCGAGTGGTCAGAGACCCTGGTCATGAAACCAAGGATCACGGGTTCGAATCCCGCTAGTGGCAAAAATTTTGTGTGATGAAAATGGATATTTGCACTCGAATCATGGATGTTTATAAACATATTTAAGTGTGTCTATCCGTTCACCTAGTATCCTAAGCACAAGCATACAAGAGTCGAGACGTACCGCTTGAGTATCCCCAAACAAAGACATCAAGCTGAAAGGAATATGGTCGAGAATACCATGCTATCTCGCCATCGCACCCTGGACATCAGAAACAGAAATGTAACATCCTAACAGTATAAAAGCGCAACCCAGCCGGCACTCGAGGTAATTTTGCCTCTCGTCACTCTCAACGTATCACTCGTTCTTAGTTCAACCCTTTGAATACTGAAACCAATTGAGATGGCATACCTACGAAAAATTGAAGCCCAATTTGAGTAAGAAACAAATATGGCGCCTTTGCATAGTGTTATTCCACTTTACTTATTTACATACTATAAGTCTCTAAACAATTTATTTATGACGATGTTTCTGAATGTTACAAGTTAGCTTAAGTTATAATCACAAATTTTATCAATATAGGCACAATACAATGCAAATTCCACTGACATTGACAACTTAAAGCGAGAAAACAAAATGGTAAGGCGGCTTCACTTAGGTATTTCTATGACGTGACTTGATGATGTTACCGAAAATAGTTAAGTAAAATATATTGTTGTCTCTTTTTACGTGCAGGCTTATTAAAAAGAGATAGCTAAAGGTTTATGAATACAATATCGATATTAATCAAATTTGTATAGCAGATTGTTCCTATAGAATAATATGTCGTCTCCATTGGTTTCAGTACTCAAAGGTTCAACCTAGTTCACCACATAAGGGCTAGCTGTTGGCAATAATCGGAATAAACAATGTAATAATTAATATAAGGCAACACTGATTAATTTATTTGTCTATGCGCTTGTGCTTTCACAATAAAATGTCCATAAGGTTATCTGTACACGCATTTTGTTGAATTAATTGAATAAGTATAACAAGTATGTACCAAAAAATATTACTTTTTACTTAAAAACCAATATTAGCCTTTCTGACAGTTTAGTTATAAATAGTTTAGTTTGTAAAAGTGTAGATTCATCAATAAATTGTTTTTTTTTAGAAGACTAAAAATAGAATTAGGGAATTGGTGTGTCAGTCTGGAGAATTTATTTATTTATATTTATAGACTACATACAAAAGAAAATCATTAGAAGTGGCTGGCCTCTACGCATGTAAGTATTTGCGGAAAAATTATAGGGTTATAAATTTACAGCTGACCCTTTACAGATAAAACAACGTTAGAACATTTATACTCAAACTGCGTCGGATTAGTAATAATATTCCTATCACATTAATCGGCTTTAAAAATAACTTCTTAAATATAAATATTATTTATGATATACCAACCTATTTCTAAGTACCGCCATCCTAAATAATGAATGTGACGCACAGACAGATAGATCGCTCGACGTCTAGCATACAACATACATACATATATAACATCACGCCCATAATCCCCGAAGGGGTAGGCAGAGTCAAAGGGGCAGCATACCCCTTCAACCACATTCAGCCAAAAATAAAGCCGGGCTTGGTTAGATGGAAAGTTGTGAAAAAGCAGTGACAAGCGGCTAACCTGTCGCCTACACAATCACACACCCAAAACCCGATATACCATTAGTCGTATTTTACGACATGCTAGGCAAGAACCACAGTTAGCACAGTCGGCTGGGTTAGATGGACGTCTAGCAACGTTGTAGATATTTAAGCTCTAGCCCCAAAAATGAAATCTCACACTATTTCCAAGCACTACAGTACAAAACAAACACATCCGCTGTCTTAAATCGCGTCGCTACAAAATTTAACTTTAAAATTTTATGGCTTCATAGAGGGCATAATTTGTGAAATATGGCCTCCCGCCTGAGCAATGTGCCGCGCAATTATAAGGGCGCGGCTTCACCAGCAGCGGGGGCGACGGACACATTTAGCAGCCTTGCCACCATTGTCACCGTCACATGCTACGATTTAGTTCTTGTGTACCTTACACCTCCACAATTTCTGAGAAAATTTAGCTAATTAGATAATTAAAAAAATTGTCTACAACTTAGTTGATATTTATGTGGCGATATCAAAAGATAAACGACTATAGTCTTTCTCTATAGTCTTTTGACGCTTATTGGAGCAACAAAACATCTTGACTGTTTTGTTGCTCCAATAAGCGTCAAAAGACGTCTTTGTATAACTCTCATAAACAATAAACTGAGATGATTAGACCGAAACACAACACTTAGCTCTTCAGAAGTATTTAATTAAGTACATTTAATTAAAATTTGATAACTATCTTTACAGCCAAATGAAACCTTTAAACTAAACGGAAGCTTTTTCATACATTTTTGTAATTATTTATGATATATATTTTTTCAATCGAATAGTATAAAAAGCTTTCATTCTGAAAAAATACATATATTTGTTCTAAGTAAATCAGAGAACAACTGTAGGAGACTTTTATTTTTGAATCCAAAGAGCTACTTACACACAAGAATTCATTAAAATCCAATGAAATCATGTAAAAACGTTTAGTTTATACTGGTAAAGAGCATCACCACTTTGAATGGCTGGATGGCGCACCCTGCCCCATGCGCCAAGAGTTGTGAGTTCGATCCCCACCCAGGACAAACATTCGTATGATGAATACTTGTGTTTGTTCTGTGTCTGGGTGTTAATATCCAATTTTTAAGTATGTATTTGTAATACCACTGTTGATTCTGTTATCCGTAACACAAGTGCTTAAGCTACTTACCTCGGAGTCAGATCAATGTGTGTGATGTAGTCGGATATTTACCACTTTTCTCGTTTAGTCGTCGTATGACAAAAACATTTGGCAGCAATTTTTATTACTGATCGCGCGCGCTTCTACTTGGACCAACGCAAGCGCAACGTGGCTGCTTTATACTCGGGATAATACATGCTTCACTGTAGTCATACATACATATCATCCCGCCAATTATCCCCGAAGGGGTAAGCAGAGTCAAAGGGACAGTAAGCCCCTTTAACCACATTCAACCAAAAATAAAACTGGGTTGTGTTAGATGGAAAATGAGTTCTAGCAGAGGATTCCTTAGAGGCACCCGCGAAGCCTCAGTCGGCGTGGAGGATGCATCCCGGAGTTTTAGTGGGTATACCCCGGCCGTTACCATCTTGGTCGGAGAGGGGGTTTCCTGATGCAGAGGTCCCTGGAAGTCCCACATAACCAACTCGTCCCCCCTTGGCGATGTAGTATGCGTAACTCATGTCTCCGGGTAAAAAAAAAGATGGAAAATTGTGAAAAAGCAGTGACAAGTAGACACTTGTCACTGCCAGTCAAAGCAAGACTGCTTTGACTGGCCCGTTGGTCGAGTGGTTAGAGACCCTAGCCACGAAACCAAGGGTCGCGGGTTCGAATTCTGCTAGGGGCAAATGTCGTGTGATGAACATGGACATTTGTACTCGAGTCATGGATGTTTATAAACTTATATAAGTATGTCTATCCGTTCACCTAGTAATCATAGCACAAGCATAAGCTTAGTTTGGAACTAGGGAATTGGTGTGTCAGTCTGGAAAATTTATTTATTTATTATTATTATTTATTTATAGCTCGTCGCCAACACAATCACATACCCAGAACCCGGTATACCATTAGTCACCTTTTACGACATGTTAGGCAAGGAACACATTCGCCAGGCGCATTCTTTACTTCACTGTGATCTTGTAAGTTATCTCGAGGTCACATCCAGGGCGTCAGCTTATTCCTTTTTTGTCTGTCGCCAGAAAACTACATCAATCTCCGAATCTATTGAAGAAAATATATTTCAGTAGAGATGTTATTGCAAAGTGTTTGCGTTCAAAAGATGTTAAAATAAAAAGAAAATAAAGTTCTTCTTTGACAAATTACATGTCGAGTAGTAGATTGTGTTTTAGAATAAACTTGTATTGAGTTCGTAAGTGTATTTTGTCTTTAATTTTTATTCTTGGTGGCAGAAACGACTTTTGGTGAAGAGCTTTTTAAGTATATAAAATTAACAAATCTAGAAAAAAATCCATAATCTCTATATGATAAATAATAAGGTTCCTTATAGATTTAACTGGCTATTGAGTCAGTCAAATCAAAATGCGCCATCGGGCGCATTCGGTAGTAATCCTACCCCATGCGCAGAATCGAACCCACAACTCTTAAGTTGTGGGTTCGATCCCCACCCAGGACAAATATTCGTGTGATAAATACTTGTGTTTGTTCTGTGTCTGCGTGTTAATATTCAGTATTTAAGTATATATTTGTAATACCACTGTTGTTTTTGATATCTGTAATACGAACGCGCTACTTACCACGGAATCAGATCAATGTATGTGATATCGTCGGATATTTATTCATTTATATCAGAAGAGTGCGGTTTCAAATCTGGGAAACGTACCT
Source organism: Glyphodes perspectalis (assembly GCA_951394215.1). Taxonomy (NCBI): domain Eukaryota; kingdom Metazoa; phylum Arthropoda; class Insecta; order Lepidoptera; family Crambidae; genus Glyphodes; species Glyphodes perspectalis. The sequence continues at coordinate 894,696 of OX596225.1, read as the reverse complement.
GTGGATTTTACAAATCTATGTAGGTACGTATTTAAGCTACTAGCTCAGCAGTGAGGGAAACTTCGAAATAATGATGGATTGTGATTCAATTTGTCTGGCTACCCCTCTTAGAGGCTGATGGCGAAGATGGCGTAACTGTGACGTGCAGTCTTGTCACCCTCCTCATTGCTTAGTTGTCAGATCAAACTGACATACGTGTCACATTATGAATGGTGCTGTCAACAAAGAGCCAAAAGTGACAGTGATAAGACAAGACTGCCTCGCGCCTCCGGGCGGTTTTTGTTTTTTAAAAACCCTCAATAGGCAAGAACGTATGGCTAGCTACCAAGTCCGTTACCATAGCAACGGGGGTTCCTCGCAGCAGCTAAAACTGCACACACTGCAATATGTGCAATGTGCATAGACGCCAATACCCATCCGGGCAGCTAAAAACAACTTGTGAATAATCCCGTTGTTTTTAGAAATAGGTCCGTAAGCCCTGAAAAGCAACAATATATTCAGAACGCAATAGCCTATTGCAACTGCTATATATCGTATCTCTACACGGGACAGAATAAACTGCGGCTCGAATTGCATACTACGGCCGTTATGGGTCCTCAGTGCTGATTATTACAGCGAAACCACCGATGCATTCTCGACTGTACGAGCATCGAACTAAGATCCAGTTTTCAACGGCTCCTCAAGTTAGGATGGTATTAAGCAAGCTGAATTTGGGAGTGAGCCAGCGATTCTGCGTTTGGCGTTACAGTGTATTTTAAGACTAGTGTTTACACGCGGCTCGGTCGGTTTTGTGACGGTTTAATTGGACTGCTGATTGATAAGATTATAGACCCCGTTTACATGCGCTTTTATCAGGTTTTGAGATGTGTAGGTACTCGGTATACAGACAATAAGGGTGTGATGTCTTTTTTACACTCCACATAATAATATGCATATGTATACGTAGTTATATTATAGAAAAACACTCAAAATCGGAAAACTACAAAGAGTTTTTTTACAAACTTAATTATTAATACTGGGTATAACTTTTAATTGAGCCTAAACTGCAAGTTGAATAATGTTTTTGGGGATATAAGGTACTTTTAGTGTTTGTACTACAAAACTAATGTAAATCACCTAATATCTAACTAATGTTAGACAAAATCAGATTCCCGCCATTAAATTGACTGGCTCGATGGCGCATTCGGTAGTAACCCTGCCCCATGCGCCAAGAGTTGTGGGTTCGATCCCCACACAGAACAAATATTCGTATGATGAATACTTGTGTTTGTTCTGTGTCTGGGTGTTAATATCCAATATTTAAGTATATATTTGTAATACCACTGTTGTTTCTGATATCCGTAACACAAGTGCTTAAGCTACTTAGCTCGGAGTTAGATCAATGTATGTGATGTTGTGGAATATTTATTTATTTATTTATTTAAATATCACGAAACATTACTGTAACGTTTTGTCGAGAGTGAATAGTTACATAATTTAATTAATTGTGCTAAAATTATATTATAAACTAGTTAACCTGGCGAGCTTTATAACGCCCCGTTCTCGAATTTTCAAGAGCTTTTTCATTGGTTTTCCCTTCAAGAACACCTCGGGGCGAAAATAAAAACTATCTTATATATTTAAAACAGTCAAGCCAGTTTTCACTTTTAGTGAGACTATCGAATAGCAATTAATTTAAAAAGCTGAAATGTTTCAAGTTTAATATCCGACGTATCTGTTGAACCACGTCCTGACAAACGGACGGACACACAGTCCATTCGAGCATGGGCGGACAGATCGAATCGCGAGATTCTGTCGGTAGTGTATTCTTCTTTTACATAACCGGTGAAATAGCGTGTTAAAATTTATTTTAGAACCTGTTAACTTCATGGAAGTACTGTTGTCGATAGCTTTTACTAAATGCATACATTGCCTTTCTGTAGCTAGTTTCAAACTGAATCCTATGTTATATACTTAACTAGTCATCATCCTCTTGCCCTTCTCCCAGTTCATCTGGGGTCGGCGCAGCATGTCTTACTTTTCCATACGTCCCGGTCAGCCGTCATCAAGCTATCCACTCCCATTTCACTCATATCATCTTTCACACAATCCATCCATCTCTTATTTGGCCTTCTTCTTCCTCTCCATCCACTAACATTCATACTCATCACTCTCTTTGTCACATGTCCTTCCTCTCTTCTCATCACATGCCCATACCAATATAAACGGTTTATATACTTAACTAGTACTAATTACTAATAAACACCTACACCCTTTAACAACAACTATGTACAATTAGTGAGCAAAATAAAGATTTGATTTGATTTGATTTGATTGGATTTGACTGTTTAAAAGGACAATAACGAGATTCCCTGACAGCAACGTCACAATGAGGATAAATTACAAGCATAACGGCAATACGTTTGTGAACCATGAAAAAATCCATCAACCTCATTCTTTAAAAATAGCAGTTTATTTAGATTTGTATGCATTGATCATTTTGAATTATTTACAGTTTAATTGGTTTTGAGTATATTTTCATAAAGTTAGTAATGTCATTATAGTTTGTCAATTGAGCATTGCACACTATGACGTAATAGGTAGCAATTACTATACAAATAATTGCGTTTTGGCAGGTGATTGGACGTTAACGTTAATTTAAAGTGTCAACTACCCTGATAAAGAACTTTCCAGGAGAGAGTTAATTCAAATTACAATCAGGACTCGGAAAACTAAAAAACACAATCTCATTTCAGTGCGCAATGGCATATTGGCTCTAGCTCTAAATGTCGAGAATATACAATACAATAAAACGCAGAAGGATGCAAGTCCCAGAATTTATTCGAAAATGGCGGAGCAACTGCTGGCTACTGGGAATTCTTAGTGTTTTTAATGTTTCGTATATTTCAGACTTGTTTTTTATCGCCAACTTAAGCCGCCACTTAATCCAGAGGCATGAATTAAAACAGTGTCCAAGTTTTTATCTAGTCGCCAACATAAAGTTAGTTTAGAAAGGAAACATAACTTTGTGAGCTTTTATTTTTTCGCATGTAAGAATTGAATAGCGGTAGGTACATAGCGGTGGTAGCTCAATGGTAACGACACGCGCCTCTTAACCGAGGAGTGCGGGTTCAAACCCGGGCACGTACCTCTCGATTTTTCAAGTCTATGTACGTATTTATACCAATAGCTCGACGGCGACGGAAAACATCGTGATGAAACCTGCAAATTCAAACAACTTTGGATTTGTAACCAAACTAACTAACTAAACTTCACGCCACTTCCCTAGCGGGGTAGGCAGAGAGAACTAAATCCTCGATCATGGTCTAAGCGGACCCCGTCTAAGCACGGGACAAAACGCTAGGAAGATGATATAAGAATTGAATATGTCATTTTTATTCTGTAGCTGGACGTCTCCACCATTATTAAAGTATCTTGTCTGTTAATAATAGAATGAAGTCGAATAAAACCATACTTTTAAACTAATATACAATACTGAAGAGTTTGTTTCTTCGGTTAAATGCGCTCATCTCAGAAACTACTGGTCCGAATTGAAAAAATATGTTTGTGTTGTTCATTTATCGAGATACATCCTACTAATATTATAAATGCGAAAGTTTGTATGTATGGATGAATGTTTATTACTCTTTCACATAAAAACTACTGAATGGATTTTAATGAAACTTTAGAATAATAAAGCTCACACACCCGAATAACATATAGGCTATGTTTCATCGATGTACCATGCGAGTGAAGCCGCGGGCTGAAGCTAGTTAACCATAAACGTGCAAGAAACCGCGGGTAGAACTAGTCTCTATATACGATATGATTACACTATTATACTATCACACCCATAACCCCTAAAGGGTAGTCCAAGGAATAGTAAGTTATAGCTTTTAGCTAAAAATTTAATTTAGCTCGATGAAGTTATGAAAAAGTAAATAAATTTAATAAAGAAATCCTCCAGACTCACACACTAATTCCCTATTTCCCAAAACTAAGCTTCTAAGCTCATCTTAAGATACCAGGTGAACGGATAGACATAGTGAAATACGTTTATCCATGACTCGACTACAAATGTCCATGCTCATCACATGAAACATTTGCCAATAGCCGGATGCGAATCCGCGACCCTTTAAAAGTATCGATTTGGACAGTGTCCCAACATTTTGTGTCCGAAAGGAAGCTTTGGGTTTGTGGTCAGGGTCTCTAACCACTCGACCAACGAGCCTGTCTAAAAGTAGTGACAAGTGGCCAGCTCATCACCTACTCACAAAATCACACACCAAATATACAATAGTCCAGCGTTTCTCAAAGGGGGGTACACAAACCCCTAGGGCAGGGATGGCGAACCATTGGCATGAGTGCCATAGGTGGCACGCATTACAAAATGTTGGGCACGTATTTTATTTGAAAAAACAAAAGTATCAACAATAATTGGCAATAATTCACGTTAACTGCTTCTCTGGCACGTGAAGAATCAATTATATTTAAATTTTATAAAACTTAGGCACATCTGTTTAGTTAGTTAGGCACGTCTGTTTTAAAAGGTTCGTCACCCCTGCCCTAGGGGTTCGCCATTAGATCATAGGGATCCGCGGGAAGATTTACGTAATGGAGAATGAACGATTGCGCCGTTCGACACGCTTGTCGGCGGGCGCGCTACTGAACATACTGTCTGATCTGAACCTACTCTGAGAGGAGGGTCTAAGGGTTTGCCGTCCTCTGGAGACTTTAAAAGGGGCATGTGGAGCCATACGTATGAAAAACCCTGCAATAGACTAACAGTGGCTTCTAAAGACATGCTAGGCAAGTGACACATTATTTTTACATCCCAGACCGATGTTGTCTGATGTTGAGTTGAGTCTGCTGATGAGTTTCTACAATAAAATACATATATAACATCACGCCTATAATCCCCGAAGAGGTAGGCAGAGTCGCCTACACAATCACACACCCAAAACCCGATACACCATCAGTCGCCTTTTACGACATGCTAGGCAAGAACCACAGTTGGCATATTATTTTTAAGTCCCAGACCAATATAAGACAGTAGGCTGGGTTGAATGAAAAGTACAATAAAATACCAAGCTAATTATTCCTTGATATAGAAGTACAGATACTCACAGTCTCAGAGCCGGTCGCGTCCTCTCCCCGGAGGCGCATATAGCTAGCTAACTTTCGCGATGAATCCTGGAATGCATAAACAGAATGGTTAATAAATAATTTTAAAGTTCCCATGATTTATGGCAATCGTTTGAACTTTTATTTGAGTGTTACGCGTTTATTGTGTCTTCGATTTGAAGGTTTTCGCTTATGTTTATCTCGGAGCATTAATATTATACTTTTTATTTATCGAAATTGGGGCACGGCGTATAAGTATGCCCAGTGGCTTTGTCGACCGCTGATATAGTCAGTCCATTGTTAAGTTTAGTTTAATATGTAATAAATAATCATACGTCATCATCTTTCTAGAGTTATGTCCCGTGCTTAGACGGGGTCCGCTTAGACCATGATCCAGGATTTAGCGAGTCTGGTAATTACATTGAAGTGACTGCCGGTCTGACCTTTGTAACCCTAACATAGGGGAATCAGACAATTTTTGGATCATGGTTACAAATCCAAAGTTGTTTGAATTTGCAGGTTTCATCGCGATGTTTTCCTTCACCGTCGAGCTAGTGGTGTAAATACGTACTTGAAAAATCCAGAGGTACGTGCCCGCGTTTGAACCCGTACTCCTCGGTTAAGAGGCGCGGGTCCTTACCATTGAGCTACCACCGCTCTGTAGTCTCCATATGCATGCCGAGAAAAGCACTCTATCAACACATTTTCCTTATATACTCCTCAGTATAGTGACGTCAATATACATATAGGCGATGTTCTACTTTATTGTAATTTAAATCTCATTGTTACAAGATCAATCGTAATATTTTATTGGTATTTAAACGTTTTCTACAACCTAAATGAATATTTTGGTACTAAACATTTTATTTAAACTAATTGATTTAACTTTTATATTGTTTACCCCGTATGGGTAACTGTTATATGTAAATTATATGTTAGTTTTTGGCAATAAAACCATTCTATTCTATAGACATGATACTACTTACATCACTTCATCCGCAATCCATATGACATTTTGAGGAAGAGATATCACAGCCTCGTCTTTCTGTAATTAGACTCGGAAACATATTGTGCATCGTTCGTATAAGACGTTGGTTAAACACACAAGTTTAAAATATAAAATCTTGAATAGAAGTGATAAGTCAAAGGGAGGGTATGGGCCATTTCGCTGTAAGTACACGCCTACTTAATAATGTTAATAGTTAATATTTTACGACTTCTAATATAACTTATATACTATTCGTTACACAAATAATACATGATTATATATTACTTATTAGCATTCACAAAGGTATTTAAATGTTAAGGTACCATCATAACATTATATTTACGTGTTAATATATATGTAACCTATATTTATTTATAGCAAAAAAAAAAATCCCAAAAAGAACAAAAATTAAAAAAATACAAAATATTTTATTTAATTTTCTTACACATAATAAATTTACGAGGTTTGAAGTTTCCTTTTAAGCAAAATATTTTGCTTGTGTTAGGAGACTCCGTCCTTCTATAGCCATTTACAAATACATATTAAGTACAAAAAAGGAATGAAATTAGATACTCAGTGAATTATCAGCCAAATAATTCATGAGTATCAAAAATAATCTCAATGGACAAATAAAAAAGGAAGGAAATACGCCTGACACAACAAAACATTGCGTAAACAAATAGAAAATTAAAAAGTTGTCGAATTTATGAAGAAAACTAAAAGTAAGAACTGAAGGGAAAGTATTAACAACAAATAACTTTCACAGAAGCAGAAAAAGTTTGACAAAGACGAAGCTTCTGTCCAAATTAAGCAAATAGTCGGCTAAGAATGATTGATCCATTGACGTCGTGCCAGCCAGTAGACGATCGTTTAGCTGTGCATTGACTACGCGCGACACGCGGGTTGAGTCGGTCTGCCCGACCGGTGACTCACAGGTCCGTCAGACCGGTATTGAAGTAATGAATATTAAAAGTTAAAAGCAGCTAAGACTATAAACATATTCATATAAACTTTAATAGGACAGTATATTCTCGGAAACTTTTTAAAATCTGCCGATATGATGACTAGAATGCACATTCTATTCTGTATAACAATACTCAATTCAAAAATGCTCATTACTGTCAGTGGCACGGGGCTCATGGGAGTACGCAGCGGTTGGTCCAGGGGGCAATTCAATTTTTCAGCACTAAGTAAACAGTCACGAAACTCAAATGAAATAGACGTTTACTAATTGCTAATCAAGTTTTAGGGGCTCCCCAAAGGGAGGCCCTAGGGCACTGCCCCGCTTTGCCCCTTGGTACGCCCTACTACATTCTACGCTCCTGATTAAGTTTTCTCAACAAATGTAGGTAAGAATAAGTGCATTTAATATTCAAAATGATTTCAACACGAAACACTACTTAAACCGGTTTCACGCGTGTCACGTTAATGTGCCATCTAAGAACAAAAGCTTTTCTACCTAATTATTTAAAATCTTAATATATCTTTTATGTTAATACACAAACAAAATTGGAATCAAAGATATCAGAGTAGTTGGCAAATCAACTAATCTTATTACACCCAAGGAAGATACCACCGGATTCATAACTATAGTTATGAATAGTCGTGAATTAGTGATGCCATCCCCATTGGAGTCAACCAAGAGGCACTGTTAGCATGTCCCGTTATTGTGATCACGGCTTTTGGTGATTTATTGACAGTTTCCTCTCTCCATATTTGAATATTCCGACATCATTTACAATCAGAGCGGGGGACCACAAATGTCATTTTGTGATCGGTTCAGTTTGGGACTGACTTGTCAATGGGTATGCCTTCTCAGTCTTCTTTTATCACGTTACACACAGGCTGTGGTGCCCAGAAATGTATCAACCTGCTTTAATCCATAATCTTCAGGTATATAAATTAATAAATAAACTCTCCGGACTGACACACCAATTTTTTAGTTCCAAACTAAGCTATAAGCTTGTCCTATGGATACTAGGTGAACGGATAGACATACTTAAATACGTTTATAAACATCCATGACTCGAGTACAAATGTCCATGTTCATCACACGAAACATTTGCCCCTACCGAGGTTCGAACCCGCGACCCTCGTTTTCGGGGCCAGGGTCTCTGACCACTCGACCAACGGGCCTGTCGATATGAACGCAAAACTTCGACTTGCCAATCAACTTGACTCTAATTAACCACTGAAAGGTTTGCCTATAACGTGGTAAGGATTGATTGAATGAATGAAGCGTTGGTGATTCCGAGCTGTACAAAGCTGTAAATAAGTTACACTTTTACTATATGATGAATTTGGTGTTGTGATATTCATATTTTGAAAGAATTATGATTTATATTTTACCTAAATAAGTATTGCTTCTCATATAGGTGCGTGGAAACGTGTTATTGTGAAAAAGGGTATAGGATATCGCTGTTAGAACTTGAATCACTGTCATATACACAAACATTTTTCTACATCGCCATCCTTGAACAACATCATTGGCAGTCCGGTTACACCCCTAATAGACGATGAACTTTTAAAATATGACTTCCAGACGGTATTGGGCAAATTACCAACCTACTTACCTAACTTTCCGCCAGCACATTCACCCTAGCGTGACGTCATACCCTTCCATCATGTTCTGACGGAGCATCCGTCCGAATATTGGAACAGGCGTAGGCACTAGGCCGTCTGGGCTGACTCAGCTGCTGAATACTAGGGCACTGAATTTGTAAGATTACCATATACATCTGTAAACACAGACGCTAGACTGCTTCAGATACAGTCAGTTCCGTGATCTTTTGGACTAACATTTTCTACCTTGATGTAGAAGGTATTTTTTTCCTATGACTGTACTATGAGTATAAGTAGATGCCGAAATTAACCGTTGATGATTATTTACTTAATTTAATAATAATACTGGAAGCCTTAATTTGACAACACAACTGATATCTTTATAATAGATATCGTTGTTATATTTCCTTATAAATGTTGCCTATTTTGTTTTTGCATAATTATTATATCAACAGTTAAAACGAAGCCTGCAATTAGCTTAACTCAGTTTGTATAGAATCAACTAGATCGTTTAAAAATAAATACACAGTTAAAGCTCTATTTTTACCTATTTTACATTTCAAGCTATTTGCACGCGCGATAGCGCTAAAGAGCGACCGTTCTTGTATAATTAACGGAACAGCTATAAACGCACCTAATTGCATTTAGCACGGAACGCTTTTCACTCAAATGCGCTCGCCGACAGTTCAGTTACTTTCACACTTAATAAAATTTACGTGATTTAAGCTTCTGCGGCACGCGACACGCTTAGTTGTGTTGAAGGGTGACGACTGTATTGGTCTTATTTTGGCAGGTATGGCTAGTGAGTATGGCAGCTGTAAATCCTGAGGGTTTACGAAGTTAACTGATACTTAAATACACGTCTATACAATCTTATGTTACGTAGACAAATTAATAAAGCATATTTTATCTACATTTGGAGATACAATGTATAATTTTGTTTGTATTATGATGGTACCTTATTCAATAACTAAAATTATCTTAGAGTTCTGTTGAAAGACAATTTTAACTACTTAGTTTTTAAAAAATTAAGGCAACTTAGTCTTTATATTAGTAAATGCCACAGGTCTTCTTTTATTGTAGTACCTGTTTTGAATACACATAGTAAATAGTATGACATACTACTATGATACTAGTGGCAAATTGCTAACAATATGTTGTGTGTGCTTATTGTAAGCAAATTTTTTTTTACTAACTATAGTAGTAAGTCAGTGTTACCTAGTGTACCTGCGCGTGGCGTATACCTGCGCGTGGCATATACCCGCGCGTGACGGGTACCTGCGCGTGGCATATACCCGCGCGTGACGGGTACCTGCGCGTGGCGTGTACCTGTTTGTGCTATAGCTATGATCTCCCTCATGGCGCGCTCGTCGTGCGCGGGCGCGTCCACGGGAGGCTGATTATCTTGCGCGCGGTGCAGGATCTCCTGCACGACGTCGCGCGGGGGCGCGCCCATCGGCATTGGCCTCGACGTGAGCCCCAGCTGAGGATGAAAATACTTGTTACATTTGGATCTAAAGTCGTATAAGATTCACATGGATAACAGTCAACAGTAGTATTGCAAATATTATGTATACCTAAATATTAAATATATAATATTAACACACAGACACAGAACAAATACAAGTACCTATTCATCACTGGGTGGGGATCGAACCCACAACTCTTGGCGCATTTTCACTACCGGGTCACTACAGAATGCGCTGAACAGTCGAAAAAAAACATGAAAGTTATGTCTCACTTTGGCTAATATATGTGACTTGATGCGCTCGAGGCGCGCGGGATGTGGCGCGTGCGCGGCGGTCGCTCGGCACAGCGCGAGCGCGAGCGCCGCACACACGAGGAGCCAGGCGCGCATGGGCGCCTAGCCGCGGCGCGCGCTCAGCCGGCGCCATCGAACCCGCGCCAACGCGACATGTCCGCGCCTGCGCACACCAAATACAACGCTTTAAATTTAGGTGGTAATTAGCTACACTAATAATGTAATGTAAAGAGGAAAGATTTGTACATACATACATACATAACATTACACCCATAATCCCCGAAGGGGTAGGCAGATTCAAAGGGGCAGCACCCTCTCTAACCACATTCAGCCAAATAGTTATTATAAGAAAGCCATTAAAGAAAAGATGGCGTTTGGAATTTCTTTTACTCGTCGCGTCATCTATGGTCAGGGCTAAGCGTTCTTAATTATTGTTGGTTATCTTACACAAAAATCATACTTATAATGTTAGTATAAGAGGCAAGCATAATGCATGATTTACGCTACACTTATATACTCATACATTAATAGTTAAAAAAATAATAGTAAAAAAATTAAATAAGTTACACTGACCATATCTATATGTTTCCTGATGCAATTTAATAAAGAGTGTGGTATCTACGTATATGATAATGTACGTTAAAATATATACACATACATACATAACATCACGCCCATAATCCCCGAAGGGGTAGGCAGAGTCGAAGGGGCAGCAAGTCCCGTCCACCACATTCAGCCAAAAATAAAGCCGAGCTGGGTTAGTTGGAAAATTGTAAAGAAGCAGTGACAAGCGGCTAACCTGTCTCCTACACAATCACACACCCAAAACCCGATATACCATTAGTCGCCTTTTACGACATGCTAGACAAGAACCACAGTTGGCACATTCTTTTTAAGTCCCAGACCAACATTGGACAGTGGGCTGGGTTGGATGGAAAGCTGTGAAAAGGAGTGGCAAGTGGTTATCGCCTACTCAGTCACATACCCAAAAGCTACGTTAAAATAATCAAGTCAAAGCTCTTTTTATCAAATTTTGTTGTCATATAGGCCGTTTATGAGGGGAATAAAATAGTTTGAGCTGTAGGTTTATCTACGCGGACAAAGTGTTGCGGGCAGCTGCTACTTGTGTAATAAAATTAATACTAAATGGAAACTAAACAAACATACCAACAATTTTATTGTATTTTTTATTTGTAGTGATCTAAAGATAAAAAAGCGTTATACAAGAACTCGATTTAAAAATACGTTAATAGAAAATGAACAACCAGCTTTTTATTTCTTTGAGCTAAAATTTATATAATATTACGAGTTCGCTAGAAACTGACGAATCAGTAAATCACTCGTGCAAAAATAAAATAGATTTTATGGCTCACCCGAGTCTGTGCCAATTTTCAAACTTTTTGATTGAGTATAACATTTAATTGAGAAATTTTATACAGTATTAAATTGTACAGTATCAAATTGTAATCCAATCATCGATATTCTCGTAAATGAAAATCACTATAATGAATCACTTTTCAAAGATTTGTTTTCCTAGATGTTATATTTATAATATTAGAATCTTATTTATTACCGAAGAAATGTTGTTAAACGAGATACCATTACAGATGTCTAATTTTATGAATTGGCGCCCAACATGGTAGGCATATTGGCGACGAGGATATTATAATTTATTCCAAATTTGCACAATAGTAAATATACCTTTTTCGTCCAATTAAATATTATTTTAATATAGCGCACTAGATTTATTTTATATTTAAAGATACGATAAAACACTATTCTGCGATGTAGATAAATATTACTTCTACATTTACGACATCATTTAATAGCACATGTTAAGAGGCAAGTTAGGTTTACTATTAACATAAGAGTCTGGCAATAAAGTTTTTTATAAGGTACGCCTACGCGTCTGGGTCGTGAGACGGTTATTATTATAACGACATAATAGTCAGTTTAGTACATATTTTCCTACGTATAATGAGACGCGTTTATTTTCTTCTCAGATTCTGTGGCATATTTTTACTTTTAGATATTAGTTGATTAATTTCTGGGAACTTGGATATGTAGCATTTTCGTTGGCAATTTAAAACTATCTAACTAACTAACTAAACTTCACGCTACTTCCTTAGCGGGGTAGGCAGAGAGAACCAACGCCATATGGCACGATCCTTACACACCTCACTCGGCTCTTCAACATTCATAATCCTTTATATTCAATTTAAATTATTAGTAAAAATATAGGGTTTTCCAGCAACTAATAATGTATATTGATGAAATCCGTAAGCAAATTTCCTATCTTATAGGAATAGCGTCGGTATATAGATAATAATCATGTCTACACATTTCAATGATAAACGATATCAATAAAATGTATAGATATTACCATAAACATATCTACTTACTTAATTCTTCTTAGGTTATAGATATAATAACAAAACACAAGTCAGAAATACATATACAGGAACATTTGTAAAACATCAGCAACCTCGCAGGAGTAGATCACTGACATTATAAACAATGATATTCGTTCTACGATTTTTGACTGGCTTGATGGCTCATTCGGTAGTGAGCCTGCCCCATGCGCCAAAGAGTTCTGGGTTCGATCCCTACCCAGGACAAACATTCGTGTGATGAATACTTGTGTTTGTTCTGTGTCTGGGAGTTAATATCCAATATTTAAGTATATATTTGTAATACCACTGTTGATTCTGATATCCGTTACACAAGTGCTTAAGCTACTTACCTCGGAGTCGGATCAATGTATGTGATGTAGTCTGATAAAGTCTGATATATTCTTAAAGTCGAATTTTCATACAAACTACATCAGCTGTTTGGTCATTTAGTATGGAAAGCCGTTTTCCTTTATCGATATTATAATGTCAGTAATCTGGTTGATGTTTTACAAATGACCCTGTATAAGTTATTGAAGATCCGATACAAAAACTAATTAAAAAACCGTAAACATATTCTCACTGTATTATGTGTGCACAGCATCTCAAAGTACAATTTACCTACCCTCTTAATCCACAATGAAACAGGGTAAATAACTTCTAAAGACTGTTAAAAAGGTTAGAAAGGAATAAAAGAAAAGTCAGGCGTTACCGGTTATCGTAAAGCATTGAGGGGTAGGGAAGTGAGGGTGACGCCCTCTGGCGGGGTGTGGTCCAAGGCACAAGATGTCACAACATATTGTTATGTAACATATATTTAATATCACGTAACAAGCATATGAAGTTTCTGCTTGTATATTCAGAAACTGTTTTTACACAAACATTATAGAAGGTACGCGGAGCAGTAGTAGCTCAATGGTAAGGACACGCGCCTCTTAACCGAGGAGTGCGGGTTCAAACCCGGGCATGTACCTCTAGATTTTTCAAATCTATGTACGTATTTATACCACTAGCTCGACGGTGAGGGAAAACATCGTGATGAAACCTGCAAATTCAAACAACTTTGAATTTGTAATCATGATCCAAAAATTGTCTGGTTCCCCTATCTTAGGGTTACGAAGGTCAGGTCGGCAGTCTCTTCAATGTAATTACCAGACTCGCTAAATCCTGGATCATGGTCTAAGCGGACCCCGTCAACGGGACATAACCCTAGGAAGATGATTATAGAAGGTACGCTACTGTAGTGTGTAGTTTGTTTTGCTAAATTAAGTATTTTTATAATTAAGACGAAATTATTATTTATCCTTTTATCTATATATCCTTTTTCACAGCTTTCCATCCAACCCGGCCCACTGTCCCATGTTGGTCTGGGACTAATAAAGACTATGCCAACTGAGGTTCTTGCCTAGCATGTCGTAAAAGGCGACTAATGGTAGGTATATCGAATTTTGGGTGTGTGATTGTGTAGGCGACAGGTTAGCCGCTTGTCAATGCTTTTTCACAATTCAATTTAACCCAGCCCCGCTTTATTTTTGGCTGAATGTGGTTTAAGGGGCTTGCTGCCCCTTCGATTCTGCCTACCCCTTCGGGGATTATGGGCGTGATGTTATGATATGTTTATTATTTATCGTACTAATTTTTTAAAGAGGAAATATTTTATTGTTTGTTTGTTCGTTTGCATTGAATAGGCTCCAAAACTACTGGACCGATTTGAAATTATTTCACCAATTGAAAGCTACTTTATCAGCGAGTAACAGGCTATATTTTATACCCGTATTCCGATGGGAACGTGAACCACGCGCGTGAAACCGCGGGGCGATGCTATTAATATATTATGTTATCATGAAACGTCAACTTTATGAGACTGTATATCGGCTGCATACGGAACCACTGAAAAAAATGTGTTGGTAAGAAAGTAATGACATTTGGGGTCTTGTAAAATGAGTGGCATAATTCAGACAGAATTGACCAAGAAAGATAGAACGACAATATATATTTTAGGATTTATATTGAGATGAATATTTCCTATGTGATAGTGCTGAAATAACGGACACTATGGTAAAAATTTTAGTAATTTTAAGTGTTAAGGTGTGTTTGGGCAGCACTAAACGCCCTGATCTCTAGGCATCCACTGAAAACCAGCATAGCGGTGAGCATAGCGCCACCGCGACTTAAGCTGAGCGGAGACCTTTTATATGCTACATATTTCACTCCTTTTAAATGATGAGTCTGTCATTTGAAATATTTGTTATGTGTGTGTGAGTGTGTGTCTTACCTAATCTTTCTTTCTTTCAAAATCAGAACCAACGTTTACAAAATAATAAGTACGGTCAACTGATAAGGTACTTTTAATTAAAAGAACCTTCAGCTCATGGCTTGCGTCACAGGAAACGTCGTTCTTTTATAGCCCACCCCATGTAAACTTTCACCTTGGAGCCGCGGTTTAACTGCAGTTAAAGGTTAACTCACAAGCCCGGCCGGAACTTGCCTAATGGGACGTTTATCTAATTGGGGTATAAATAGGCTGGCGATGGCAAATTGAAAATAATTGTTTGATTAATTTCACATTACATGGGTACAATATTAGTTGCACCACACGTCGTTCAATAGTATTAAGGTCTATGATGGCATGTTTTTGAAAAGAGAAAATGAAACAGATTTTGAGTTATTTCTAAATTGATCGGTTATACTGTATTAACAATGGCGCAGGATGATCGCTTGGGACTATAATTGAAAAGTAGATCCTGCTTTATATTACTCCAACAATTTTAAACGATGTTTTTTGTTAAGCTTGCATAGCTCGTGGAATACACATACATAACACTGAGCCAAATACATTGCCTGTTCTGTTCGATTGAAACTAAACTTTTTGCGAATCTCGCAGAATCTGAGCCACTGTGCCAACGAGGTCGGCATAAGTAGTCAGTGTTTTACCGAGTCTTAGTTCTGGAAAGAAATAACATTTCGCTTCCTTTATAGAATTTGTGGGAATCGAACATTCATGAAATTTGATAAACTCTAAACGAATACAAAGACAGGTTTCATCATGATGGAGGAACTGCTGAAGATACTCCCCATATTGGAGAGCTCCGCAAGATATAAAACGTGGACAAAACGACATATGTTGCACATATTATCTGTGAATCCAGATAGTTGTCAATTTGTAGGAATTTTTGTTCAGAAGTCAACTAAGAGTGATTTTAGCTGTCTAAGGACTGGACGCACATTAAAGAAAACTGTCTGAGTAAGTACAGGAAGATGAGTTAAATATAAGATCCACTTTTAATATTTAAAAATATCATGCTCCTAGCGTTATGTCCCGTGCTTAGTCGGGGTCCGCTTAGACCATGATCCAGGATTTAGCGATTCTGGTAATAACATTGAAGTGACTGCCGATCTGAACTTCGTAACCCTTAGATAGGGGAACCAGACAATTTTTGGATCATGGTTACACATTCATAGTTTTTGTAATGTGCAGGTTTAATCATGATGTTTTTCCTCACCCCTGAGCTAGTAGTAGAAATACGTCCATGGATTTGAAAAATCCCGAGGTACATGCCCGGGTTTGAACCCGCACCCCTCGGTTAAGAGGCGCGTGTCCTTGCCATTGAGCTACCACCGCTCAACTCATCTATACTTATAATAAATCTGTAGAGAAATAACTATCAAGAAGTGATTAGTGATCGATACTGATGCCAAAAATGCAATCAGTAAAATTTTTGTCTGTCTGTCTGTATGTTCCTTATAGAAACAAAAACTACTCGACGGATTTTACCGAAACTTGATACAATTTATTCTTCATACTCCTGGGCAGGTTATAGTATACTTTTCATCACGCTACAATCAATAGGAGCAGAGTAGTGAAGGGAAATGTTGGGTAAACGGGAGAAGTAACTCCATTTTTTAAGCTTCCGTCGCGTGTGCAGCCTTAACGGTTAAAGTTACATAGAAATCATGTATGACGGAAATAGTTTTTACAATATTAACCATAAACGCGGGTGACGCCGCTGGCACAGCTAGTTTGAAATAATAGAAATAATAGAAATCAAACAAAACACACTTCTTCACACACTGACGTGTAGAGTAGTTCCGTGTAATATTGATTTATTTTTATGTACATATATTTTAAATAAGAAAGGTATCAAAGTTTTGCTGTTAATAAAATATTAACTGTTATAATAAAAGCTGTTACAAGCATTTTGCTATGTAAAATGTTTTTTTTTTCCAAATTTCTTACATTTTTTCAAACTTTTACCATTATTTTATCTATTCAAACCTTGAGTTTGAAATGTTAGATAAAAATATTGCATAACTACATAATAACCACACTGAACGGTTCACGGCCACAGACTTGAGGGGAAGGTATTCTACGTAAAGAGCTTCTTTACATTTCAACATGAAATAGACGAAAATGTCATTATTCCTTCACGAATCTCATTACTTGCAGAGAACGAAAAGATTTACTTCAGACCATGAAGTATCTTGCAAGAGATAATGCGAAATAAAAAATCCTCACTATCATTTCTGTCATACCTTTAAATAATAAATAAATAAATAAATTCTTCAGACTGACACACCAATTCCCTAGTCCCAAACTAAGCTTATGCTTGTGCTATGGATACTAGGTGAACGGATAGACATACTTAAATACGTTTATAAACATCCATGACTCGAGTACAAATGCTCATGTTCATCAAACGAAACATTTGCACCTAGCGGGATTCGAACCCGCGACCCTTTGGTTTCGTGGACAGGGTCTCTGACCACTCGACCAACGGGCCAGTCAACTTTGAACTACTAGTAATATAAAATGTTTCTATCTCTAGATTTACGTAACACAAAATATACTTTTGTAATTTAAAATTGGTGTTATTTTCAGAAATGTGTTAAGTACAAGTGAAAAGTGTCTCGGCAAATTGGATTTCTTTGGTAAATGGATTTCATTATAATTTTTGCAAAGCATTTTGTACATACATAACATCACGCCCATAATCCCCGAAGGGGTAGGCAGAGTCAAAGGGGCACCATGCCCCTTTAACCACATTCAGCCAAAAATAAAGCCGGGCTGGGTTAGATGGAAAATTGTGAAAAAGCAGTGACCTTTTACGACATGCTAGGCAAGAACCACAGTTGGCACATTCTTTTTTTTTGTCCCTGTTCAATTTGGGCCAAGTCCCAGACTAACATGGGACATGCATAGCAACTTGTGTACACAGTATTTAACAGAAAGCCTAAAATATAGTCGCCTATATACATAACATCACGCCCGTAATCCCCGAAGGTTTGATGCCGCCTTACCGTATTCAGACAAAAATAAAACTGGGCTGGGTTAGACGGAAAATTTTGAAAAAGTAGTTACTAGAGGCTAGCTCATCGCCTACACAATCACACACCAAAACCCCGATATACCATCGGTCTTCTTTTACGACATACTAGGAAGTGAACACAGTCGGCGCATTATTTTTAACTTTCAGACTAACATGGGGAAGTGCATATTAATATTAACTGGCAGTTAATCCTAAAATAACCTTGTATGGTTTAATGATGATGATGACATGCGTGATAATATAGAGAATCTCTTCTTAGATATCAAAATGTATGTAATACAATATCACGCCGTTCCCAAAGGAATAAGCGAAGACAAAAAAGTAAGCTTCTTTACCCACCAAGCCAAATAAAATTGAGCTGAGTTAAAAAAAAGTTTATCACATATTTAAAATGAGAAACCCAACTTCCAATACACCACTTTTCATTTTTTTCAACATTTTAGACTAATTAAAGCAGTTAGCATTATTATTTTCATGACCAACTTAGAACTACTTAAATCGATCGATAAGTCGATCCACGAAAATGTCACGTTTGCAGCTTTCGCCCCCAAAAGTATTGTCCTCCGTTCCCTATAAGAACGTTTTACTATAAGTACCCTTTCCTATTCCCAATAGCCGGTCAGACTGGTCACACAGACACACGAACAGATAATTCCTATAGAGGAAGGTCAATGTCTTAACGCCGGAAAACAGAGAGCTTGAGAGGACTGGAATTTTATTTGTTTGCTGTCGAGCGAGCGCCGGGGAGCCCGCGCGTGGCCATTCGCATGCTGGTGTTGCAAATCTAGACTTGAAACAGGGCAACTAAAATATATTTCGGTGCTATATGAATATCTTGTAATTTCACCAGGACTTTTGATATAGTAATTGACAAAACAAAACTAACTTTACGTTAACAGAGAGAACCTAACGCCATCATGACAGTCCTTAAATATCTCGCTTGCTTCATTGACACTCATAATTATTTCATACATGCTCAGCGGTTATTATGGCTTAACATCACCTTCTGTTAGCAGTCGGGGCCTTCAGCGATGTCTACGTGACCCTTTCACTTTGATATAGTTAATAATAAGAAAAAACTGTGCTTTTTAAAACATAAGTACTATTTTACATAGATTGTGTGTTAACCGATGTGTTTATATTAAAAAGTAATTATTATACGTGAGGGCAACTGCCACCAAGATAGTTATTTTTGAGTAATTCATCAACTCCGATTACAGGCCCATGGCCCACTAGGGACGAGTTGCAGAAATTCTATAATAATTACAATTGCATTCACTCAACACGTTGTTTGGTTGGTGAATGTTGCTTGGAATAATTATCCAAGTCAAATAAGATGTTTATGAAGAAATACGAATCACTCCCATATAATATTTAACATTAACCCGGTAAATACAGGATTTAGTACATAATTAATTGTCGCTCTTATTTTTTACACTCAACAAATATACGGTCTGTGAAAATGTCAACTGCCTATCCAACTTCAGTTCATGCCTAAGGTTTAAATCGTAAATTCACTATAAATATTAATAAATGTGTAACCATGTTTTAATAATACTTTTTCTTTCAAACTTAATGTCTTACATGGTAATATATAGTTTAAATCATACCTATTTTTATTATGTACAAATCCAACTTTATATTTTTATGAATTTCCAACTTATATCAATCTTAAAAACCAAGACGCACTAACTGAATTCATCGTTGTTATTATTAAATCAATGTTTAAAATTTTTAATAAAAAAAAGCACCTTGTAATAAAATTTCATTACAATTTATTTTATAGGTACCTACTCCTATAAATTAACACGTACCTTTTTAATACCACGTTATCTTCAGATGATCTTCAACAGATTCTAATTTTTATACAAAGGTAACGCGTTAAAAACTTTCGACAATCTGTTCCAACAATTTTCTTCGCAAGGCAGAGCTGTTGTAACAGAAAGCCTTATCAATAAAACAGGTGTTCGTTGTAAGACCAATTTGCGGACTGGAGGAATTACCTCAGAGGCAGGGCTTATATCCAGATGTTCCTCCTACGCTAACGCGAAGGGTGAGTACATTATTTTCGCGGCCGTAGATGTGCGAGGTCTGGAAGTGGCAACGTTATTTCCAAAGAGTTGATTTTGCACGACCCGCCAGACTTATAATTATGTTTGAAGTAGAGAATCGTTATTAACAAGTTTAATTTTGGCTTTGTAATATTTCTAATCCGCCTCTTTACAAGGATCAAAATTTGTAACAAGATATAGCCGGAAAGTTTACACGAAGCAATAGATAGAATAAAAAAATTAAGATTTATGTTTGGTTGGTAAGATGAGTTCTGTGTTCGATAACAATTCAGAATAGGAAACCATTGGTAATAAACGGCCATATTGTGTAGGCTTGTATTAGATAAAGTGTAATCGATTCGACATCACAATATAAAAAAATCAAAGAGAGACCGAATTTGCTCGCTATTAGCTTTGCAATTTTGCATAAATCTTTTAAGAAGTTTAAACAGAATTTATCTTCTTTGCATTTAGTATTAGACCTATATTTTATGTTAGCGTGTAGTTTGCCGCATCTAGTACTTAAGTAATTCTCTAGTTATTTAGATCGTGGGCGGTCTTATTTGAGATCTTTGATATATGTATAAGGGCTGAGGATATAGTATTATTTATTATAATGCCAACACATCTTGTTGTCTGTCTGTACGTAATCTGTTACAGAATTAATATGTACAAGTTGTCGAGAAATACTGCATACAGTAATGATCGGAAACGCTGTTGTCATGCACGATACGTTTGTTTAGAATTTCTATCTAGCAATATTTCATGTTGGTCTGGGACTTAAAAATAATGTGCCATCTGTGGTCCTTGCGTAGCATGTCGTAAAGGCGACTAATGGTATATCGGGTTTTAAGTGTGTAATTCTGTAAGCGACGAGCTAGCCACTTGTCACTACTTTTTACCATTTGATATCTAACCCAGCCCAGATTTATTTTTGGCTGAATGTGGTTAAAGGGGCCTGCTGGCTCTTTGACCCTGCCTACCCGTTTGGGGATTATGGGCGTGATGTTATGTATGTATGTACCTATAAATGTACATCGCTTAGTACTTTAATAAACGCACATTTATATTTTGCATCACCCCAGTTATTCCTGATCTTTGCGTATCTCACGCAAAGTCAAATAAATGTATGTGGTAAATGGGTAGCAAGATGTTAACTTAATGGTAAGGACACGCCCCCTTAACCGAGGAGTGCGGGTTCAAACCCGGGCATGTACCTCTGGATTTTTCAAATCTATGTACGTATTTATACAAATAGCTCGACGGTGAGGGAAAACATCGTGATGAAACCTGCAAATTCAAACAACTTTGGATTTGTAGCCATGATCCAAAAGAATTGACTGATTCCTCTATCTTAGGGTTACGAAGGTCAGATCGGCAGTCGCTTCTATGCAATTACCAGACTCGCTAAATCCTGGATCATGGTCTGAGTGGACCCCGTCCTAGCACGGGAGATAACATTGACGAAAAATTAAACAGGGCTAGTTAGATGGAAAGTTGAGGAAAAGAAGTGGCGACTAGCTAGCTCGTCGTCCACACAATTAGATAATTTAATAAAGCTAACATTATTTTCAAATTAGTAGAGAACATTCATCCATCAAGGAAGAATTACATTACCTGTGAGGGATTATAATAGGAAACTCTGGCACTAATCCTAGATATTCTAACAAGGAAAGCGGACTGGGCTTTAGGTTCAGGTGTGTCTCGCTCCAGAATTGTCTAAGTTGAGTGAGTGAAGAAGGCTTTGAAGAATAATTAGCTAAGGATCTTCCGTTTAGACGACGGTTAGGAATTTACCTAATACATAAAAGGAAACAGGGAACTTATGTAGAGTAAGCTTTATATATTTTTTTAATATGTTAAATATAAATAAATATCAGACTACATCACTTTTCATTGATCTATTCCGAGGTAAGTAGCTTAAACACTTGTGTTACGGATATCAGAATCAAAAGTGGTATTACAAACATATACCTAAATATTGGATATTAACACCCAGACACAGAACAAACACAAGTATTCATTACACGAATGTTTGTCCTGGGTGGGGATCGAGCCCACAACTCTTGGCGCATGGGGCAGGGTCACTACCGAATGCGCCATCAAGCCAGTCTTATGTTTATAAAGGAGTTAGTCCCATGTTGGTCTGGGACTTATTAAGAATGGGTCCACTGTATTCGTCTAGTATGCCCTAAATATCTAAGTATTCAGTTATGATTGGGTAGGTGAAGCTTTTATTTTAAAAACTATGTACTTTTATTTAAGCAAAAATATTTCTTGCCTAGCATGTCGCAGAAGACGACTAATGGTGTATCTGGTTTTGGGTATTACTTTTTCACAATTTTCCATCTAACCCAGACGAATTTTGTTTTTGGCTGATTGTGGTTAAAGGGGGCTGCTGCCTCTTTGACTCTGCCTACCCCTTCGGGGATTATGGGCGTGATGTTATGTATGTATGTAAAATATCTTATTAATCGTATGATAGTATTTTTTTTTAATATCAGGGGACAAAGTCACGGACAACGCCTAGTCAATAATATGTAGGTAAGAAAACGGAATTGAGAACAAGTAAAGTCAGATGGGAATTATTAGAATAAGTTTGTACGACTCTGAATAAACATTACGCACATCGCGGAGGATATTAAAGTTAAATTGAGGGCTTTCTCCCACACATTAATATCGGCAAGGCGTCTGTTGTAGATTTTCTCGCTCGAATATTAAAAGGAAAAGGTTAACCAGAGTTAACCTGCCTCTGGAAGTGGCAATGTTTCACTAGCAATTCATGTTTAAATAAATATCAGACAACACTACATTGATCTAGTTCTAAGATAAGTAGCTTAAGCACAATTGTCACGAATATCAGAATCAACAGAGGTATTTTTTTAATTAAAAATATATACTTACCTAAACTTGTGGTCGCCCAGTGGTCGCAATTCGACCATAATTCTTTTATTTTTATGAATTGCCAATACATAATTTTTTGAACATACTCTTCCGTCCGAGTAATTCTCGTAAAAAGTATACAAAGATTATGCTTCACGTATTGATATATAGATATTAGTTATTAACACCCAGATACAGAAACACACATAAGTATTTATCAACCGAATATTGTATAATGTTCTGAGTGGGTATCGAACCCGCACTTTGGCGCATAGAACAGGATTACTACGCAGAGGCAGTCAATTTGAAGGAATGTACATACATACATACATACATAACATCATGCCCATAATCCCCGAAGGGGTAGGCAGAGTCAAAGAGGCAGCAGGCCCCTTTAACCACATTCAGCCTAGAATAAAACTGGGCAGGGTTAGATAGAACATTGTTAAATAGTAGTGACAAGTGGCTAACTTGTCGCCTACACAATCACATACCCAAAACCCGATATAATATTAGTCGCCTTTTACGACATGCTAGGCAAGAAACACAATTAGCACATTATTTTTATGTCCCAGACAAACACAGGACAATTTGCTGGGTTAGATGGAAAATTGTGAAAAAGTAGTGACAAGTGGCTAGCTCGTCGCCTACACAATCACATACACACAGCCCCATCTACCATTAGTCGTCTTTTTCGACATGCTAGGCAAGAAACACAGTTGGCAAATTCTTTTTAAGTCCCAGAACAACACAGGACGAATGTAAGGAATGTACCCATCATGGTAAGATATCAAGCTTTACATGCCTTGAGATCTTTAAGACGAGAGATATTTTAATCTTTACCAAGTTGTTTGGCCACCGCACCGAGCTCTCATTATCATGACTGATGGTGCCCCGGCCGCAATACAGGGCGCCCTACTTCGGGCCAGATGAATGGTCGGGGTGCTTCGTGCATCCCAATCGTTTGTACATTGTATTACTTTAACATTTTCATTCGCTGTTGCATCACAATGTAATTTTGCTGAAACTAGTCGATCATATGCGTCCCTAAATTGTTAAATTGATATCATGATGCCATCTTATCTCTATCTTATTTACTGATTGGCTCGATGGCTCATTTGGTAGTGACTGTGCCCCATGCGCCAAGAGTTGTGGGTTCCATCCCCACCCAGGACAAACATTCGTATGATGAATACTTGTGTTTGTTCTGTGTCTGGGTGATAATATCCAATATTTAAGTATATATTTGTAATACCACTGTTGATTCTGATATCCGTAACACAAGTGCTTAAAAGCTAATTAACTTGCATGGTCACTATTGAATGCGCCATCGAACCAGTCAATGTTTGTTAGTCAAACACACAATAATTTATTGTATTGAAATAAATCTGAATATAGTTCATCCGTCTGTGTGTCACAGAAGTTTAATATATTTAGATTAGTATTTGGAAAGGCATTAAAGATAATAACGTACAAAGTATATTTACAAAGCAATCTTAACAAATACAGTTTAACATAAGTAGGTTTAGAGAATGTAATATCCGTTTCATGTATGCTATCAATATATCTGCTTGCTGAAGAATGAATTGCTATTTACTGAGCCCATAATAGATGGCTTAATATCATAGACTAGACTAGATTAAATATACAATTACTCATTAATAATGTCTAGAACACTGAATTTCTAGACATGAGATATCGTACTAATCTGTAATTTATAGTCTAAGATCGCTATATACAGACACGAGTTTTCTAAACGACAAGCTGTGCCCGCGGTTTAACATGTGTTCATTATATGTCGTAACGTGATGTTATATAGCCTGTATATAGATTTTCTCTTAAAATGGATTCAACTCCAAAATATCAATTCCAACCGTAGCTTCTGAGATTAATGCGTCCAACTAACCAAACTCTGTTTTATATATTAGTCTAAAATATATATAGATAAATAATATTTACATCTTATTTTCTATAATAAAATCTATCTATGGTAGTTTTATTAATAATTTATATATTTTTTGTAATACTAACCTAGCTGTGTTAAAAAGAGAAATACCAAATATAGTTAGACATTTTAATTGCCTATTACTGCCATTTTATTAGTGTTAATAAAAAGGTTTTTTAGAATATTAGGTAGCATGTACTTATATTTAAACATTTATGTAAATACTTATATTAAAATTTTGTATATAGCATTTTTTATAAATAATAAATAAATAAAATAAAATAGTCGAGCGGTGGTAGCTCAATGGTAAGGACACGCGCCTCTTAACCGAGGAGTGCGGGTTCAAACCCGGCACGTACCTCTGGATTTTTCAAATCTATGTACGTATTTATACCACTAGCTCGGCGGTGAGGGAAAATATCGTGATGAAACCTGCAAATTCAAACAACTTTGGATTTGTAACCATGATCCAAAAATTGTCTGATTCCCCTATCTTAGGGTTACGAAAGTCAGATCGGCAGTCGCTTCCATGTAATTACCAGACTCGCTAAATCCTGGATCATGGTCTAAGCGGACCCCGTCTAAGCACGGGACATAACGCTAGGAAGATGAAATAAAAAAATAACATTCAGAGATAAACTAAAGTGATAAAGTATCTCCTATTAATTGAGACGAACTGTGCTGGAATTTTGATGAAAACACAAATCCAGATCGATGTCGCGAAATTAAAGGTCTTCTCGGTAGAAGCTACTTTCCGAATTGGGTGGCAAATTTTCATTTATATGTACTGGCGATTTATAAATTCCTATTTAAGCTTACGTAAAAAAAAATTATTTCATTCATCAATTCATTCTAATCAAAAACTAAGAAAATAAATTGCGGCTTGCACTGCGGAACGACAAACATCGCCACAAAATCCATACGGAAAAAGTTCGCTAAACATACTACAAGCAGGTCGTAATAAGTTGTACACACATACATACATACATACACAAAACGTTGTTTAATGTATATGAGTTGGAGTGGTCACTCGGAGTGGGGAACTCGCGTTATGGCAAGTAGAAAGTTGTTATGGGGGATGTTGTGATTGTGTATGTGAGTGTGAGCGTGTGTGTGTGTATGTGTGTGTACAGCTTAATCATTTGGGGGTTACTAGCCGACTGTTTAAGAAATCTGCACATTGATAATGTCAGCAGAAAATTCGTTGATAGGAAAATGACTACGTGGACCCATGGATCAAGATAGATGAAGATATCTGCGGAAAAAATTATGCCTTTTAATGCGCACGATTTCATAATACACCATAGTTTTCATTAGGTTATAATCGAAACGTATTACGTTAAAGAATCAAACCGTAATTTATTGAGGTTATAATAGTCTTATCAGTTTCGATCTCTCAAGGGAAAATTGAATTGTAATGTTAAAACAATTACGAAAATCGAACTAAATGCGTGAGTACAGAATCCTTGGTTAATGATTTACTCGGTTTTTATAGATTCAAGAGGTCACTGGAAAAGTATCAACGACCTAAAACCTATTATAACTTCTCAAGACACATAAACGCGTGTCTTGGCGCATGTTAAACATCCCATGTTGGTCTGGGACTTGGCCCATGTTAATCTGGGACAAAAAAAAAAGAATGTGCCAACTGTGGTTCTTGCCTAGCATGTCGTAAAAGGCGACTAATGGTTTACGGGATTTTGGGTATGTGTCTAAGTAGGCGACGAGCTAGCCACTTGTCACTCCTTTTTCACAGCTTTCCATCCAACCCAGCCCACTGTCCCGTGTTGGTCAGGGATTTAAAAAGAATATGCCAACTGTGGTTCTTGCCTAGCATGTCCTAAAAGGCGACTAATTGTATATCGGGTTTTGGGTGTGTGATTGTGTAGGCGACAGGTTAGCCGCTTGTCACTGCTTTTTCACAATTTTCCATCTAACCCAGCCCGGCTCTATTTTTGGCTGAATGTGGTTGAAGGGGCTTGCTGCCCCTTTGACTTTGCCTACCCCTTCCTGGATTATGGGCGTGATGTTATGTATGTATGTATGTTAAACATCACAGAAGAAACTTTTCTTATAAATTGTATCCATTTGCATACACGCGCCGACACTACAAAATCTTTCTAGATACTTAGGTCATATTATTTTCAGTATAGAATATTGATGGACAGAGAAACAAATAATGAGGAGTTGGGCAAAAGCGAGTTTACTACAAGAAAATGTCTAATCACCTGAACTGGCCTTGTATATTTGTGATTTGTGATTTTCTATTCTAGATTTATGATTTTTAACAATATTTGTAATGTAAGATATTTTATTCTATTACGTAAGTTTTTAAGAATTATATACACATTTCATTTAATTACATTTCATTCCACATTTATCGACTGGCTCAATAGCTCATTCGGTAGTGACCCTGCCCCATGCGCCAAGAGTTGTGGGTTCGATCTCCACCTAGGACAAACATTCGTATGATGAATACTTGTATTTGTTTTGTGCCTGGGTGTTAATATTGAATATTTAAGTATTGTTAGTAATACCACTGTTGATTCTGATATCCGTAACACAAGTGCTTAAGCTTACCTCGGAGTCAGATCAATGTATGTGATGTAGTCTGATATTTATTTATTATATACATGTGCGTGAACTATCTAATTTTAAATAACGAAATGCATTTTGAACAAACAATCTAATACATAAACAGCACTAATGCTATCCAAACTCCTCCAAATTTGTGATTTTATTGCTAATATTTGCAAGTGATATTCTAACCTAGTTTCACGTTAGTTGTTTCAAGCCTACGTATAGTACGAAACGAATGCTTTTAAAACATCTAATCCCATACTATCATAGCTGCATTATGCAGAGTGGAAAGTTACTTATATACAAGTGGGTCGGTGCCGTACTGTCATGATAAAAGCATTGTCTGTGTACTCGTTTTGTTTATACTGTTCCAACTTTGGAATTTTTGGCTGTTTAAAGGCATTCTGGCTAGTTAGCCAGAATGCTATTTGCTAGTTTGGGACTTGAGATAACATATATTTAATGCTTTGCGTTTAACTTTCTAGGCATAAATAATAAATAGGAAAACTACAAAATTATTATTACCTATTATACAATACAATGAGTGTCTTTATTAATGCAGCATAAATGTAATTTGCTTCTATAAGCTTTAAGTATATGAATTGAAATGAAATTATTTATTGTGGATTTGTAACTAATTCTTTAAGCACTTTTTTACCTGCCTACCTGATGAGGTGCCGCAAAAAACTCAACAAAAAGCCTTTTTTAAAAACATGTTTTACTTGCCTCTAATATGTGGTACATTCAAATATCATGAGGTAAAATTTCACTGCGCATGCGAGCAGATTATCTTGTCCAAATATTTTTATACATACATAACATCACGCCCATAATCCCCGAAGGGGTAGGCAGAGTTATTTTTATCATTTAAATAATTGGTTATTTAGTAGTAACCTTTTCTTATTAAACATGATTTAATATAAGACTTAAATTTATGCGTGGGTAATTCAATAACATTTTGAGGCATGTAATTATAATTTTTTTCTTAAATGAAAAACATATTTATTGTTACTCAAAATTTTTATGCTTAAACCCACAAATTAACCATTAATCCTATTAATCCTGAGTTTTGGAACGGCGAGTTTGTGTTTATTTATTGTATAAAACCGATGACCATCAGATTTCTTATAGAATTCATCTAAGTATTTATAAATTAAATTACATAAAAAACCCTTCGACTTTTGATTTAAAAGTACCAGCTGTAAAAAAGAAGTGACAAGTGGCCGTCTCGTAGCCTTCATAATCATAAATTGAATATGCAATACCTACGGAATACCATAGGTATTGCAACTAATTAAAGTCAAAAGAGAAAATATTCTTTATTTATATAGGTTTCAAGGATACACTTAGAAATCGTTAAATACAGGTAAAGCTATATGATTCTACCACCGGTTCGGAATGTTGTATCTACTGAGAAGAATCGGGTCCGGCCGTTATGCCCCCATTCCGGGTTGCCCCCGGCCGGTATGCCCCCACATTCCGGCAAGAAATTCGGTAGTTACTCTTTTCAATACAATTTACACAAAGGTTTATGAATCAGAATTAACTTCGAACCATGGCCTGTTGTAGAGTATCAAAATAAAAATATTTTATTTATTTATTATTATATATTAATTACAAAGCAAAAACTTGACCCGACCAGAGCAGACCAGTCCCCAAAGGCGGCAGCTGTTCCCAAGCATGACGTATTGTCAGCCATCGCTTCACTCAACCATATTTAAGGAAATGTAACGACCCGCCACATAGCGCCACCACCCCAGAAACTTTTTAGTGAGCATGACTACTCAGGTTAGTCAGAGAATAATAAAAATGAATTGTAACAAGCCAACTATAAAACACCGCTCAAAGGTTTTTAAACAATGTCATATAATTAAAATTAAAGATTTTTTTTTTTTTAAATATCCGACTACATCACATACATTGATCTGACTCCGAGGTAAGTAGCTTAAGCACTTGTGTTACGGATATCAGAAACAACAGTGGTATTACAAATATATACTTAAATATTGGATATTAACACCCAGACATAGAACAAACACAAGTATTTATCATACGAATGTTTGTCCTGGGTGGGAATCGAACCCACAACTCTTGGCGCATGGGGCAGGGTCACTACCGAATGCGCCATCGAGCCAGTCGAAAATTCAATTAATGAATCTGTTATAGCTGTGCTTTGTCATCATCAATTTCATAAAAAGGTGAATTTAATACTTACATACAAATTATATTTAAAATGGTTGGAACTAATTAACTGATAAGTTGCCTTTTATTTTTAGTGTATAGCTGGAGCACACTTTGCTGGGCAAGGAGTATACTGCGTACTCACTCTTTTTTAACATTTAGACACAGATATCATGTTTCTATTTTCTAAACGTAGAAATTCATGTTTTTTGGTTTTTCCTTTTTTTTCATATAATGTAATGCATGCACTGACCCATATTACTGTAATGTTGCTCAGTGTATGTACGTCACTCAAAAAGTGCGGCTAGAATACCAGTGCTGCTGCGGCGACTTTCGGGTTGCTGCACCACATGCTAAGGCTCGCACCTTATTGGCCATAACTCCATGTATTCGTTTCTGTCTCATATATCTGTATTATTTATTAGCCAATAAATGTTTTCTATTTCTATTTCTATACTTAGTGCACACTTTTTAAGTCCCAGACCAAGATGGGGCTTTGATCAACCATATCATAAGACGGTGATAAGTTCCTTGTCTAACCAAGCTACGAACGTCGTCAGGCGACTGCAATCTTCCACGCACATACCAGAACAGAACTGAATCACAACTAGGTTGCTTATATTCTACGACGAGTTTAAGAAAACTATAAAAACTTCAACTACCTACAGTTGAGTCACAGATCAAATCTATATCGTAGCAACATTGAAGCTAACATACAACTAGCCAATGATGGTTGGCATATGGTTGGCAGTTTGTCTATAATCTCATCAAGAGATTACTGAGTGAACCAATCATGGGCGTACGCAGCTGCGACCAAATGATTTTGGTTCTGGGGGGGAAGGGGGAATACAATATTATTGATAGGTTCTTCTAGTAAATAGACCTTGACAGCATACTTGCATAATATGTAGTTTGCTAAGATCGTGACGTGTAAATTTTGCACATTACATGAACGATCCCACCTGGACATACATACATAAATACCATCACACGAGCAATCCCCGAAAGGGTGGGCAGACTTCAAAGCCGTAACCTTCTTAACCACTTTCAGCCAAAAACAGAACAAATTGAGTTAGGTTGGACGGAAAATTAATAAAAAGTGACAAGTGGCTAGCTCGTCGCCCAATATAACGCCTAGTTGCCTTTACGACATATTAGGCAAGGAACAGAGTTGGTGCCATTCTTTGAGTCCCATATTGATATGGGACACCTGAACACTTGGGAAATTTCTGTTTATCACCCTTAAACAATGCGAGTGGCTTACAGAAAGCTGTAATAAGCAATCCCTTAGCAACCCTGAAGCTGCCCCGCAGCTATCGCTCCGTCCGAGTACATTGTCAAACTTCGCCGCTATGTTCTCAACTTCGTAACCGAAAGTTTTTAGCGAGGTTCGGGTTTCGGTTTCGGTCTAATGGACGTCTGTTTGTCGACTCGCGTTTCATGTTAATTGAATAGTTTATTGTTTATTAGTCTTTGGGACTAGAGGCGCGCGAAGAAGTTTGCTCAATGACTTTAATGAATTAGGTACATGAAGAGATGTGATTTGTGAAGTTAATGTTTTTATCATAAGCTCATGGCAGGTTTTTATTATTTAAACAGAATTTTTGATAACTTTTCTTTAAAATACAAAGTATTTTTTTGTCATGTTTTTAAAGAAATATGAGAGATTAATAGAATTTTACTATTAAGTAAGTTAGTAAATCTGTCTTTTAAATTAAATGTATGTCATATTATGTCCCATGTTGGTCTGGGACTTAAAAAGAATGTACCAACTGTGTTTCTTCAAATTCAAATTCAAATTCAAAATATCTTTATTTATATAGGCTTCAAGAAAGCACTTATAAATAGTCAATATACAAAAAAAAGAACACATAATACTACCACCGGTTCGGAAGGTAGAATCTATCGAGAAGAAACCGGCAAGAAACTCGATAGTTACTCTTTTAAATGCCAATTATACAATTTTGTAAACTTAATTAATCCACACTTAAGACTAGATATCACTGCAGATGAACAATTCATTATGAAGTTAACCATAAATCTTTGTCATTGAGGAATTCTTCGATCTTGTAATAGCCCTTACTCATTAAAAATGATTTAATGCATAATTTGAATCTATGTAAGGGTAATGTTAAAATACTTTGTGGTAGTTTATTGAACATTTTAATACTTAGACCAATAAATGAATTACCACATTCTTGCCTAGCATATAGTAAAAGGCGACTAATTCCTTTTAATCCCCCCCCCCCCTCCCTCCCCTCCTGTCTCCTGTTACTATTACTTCTAAGAAGTACCAGTCAACTGTAGAAGTCAATTCCGCTTTGGCTTTGAAAGTGACTTATCCGAAACTCAAGGAAAACTATCTAGTAAATAAACTTTACCGTTTTCCCGCAAGCCTCATCCACCTTATCGCTTTCGGAATAAAGTCCATTATCGCGTGATCTCATTCGGAGGGGGTACCTACTTCACGTGGAAATGCTCAATCACGCTAATTAACAAGTCTCTGTTCACGGCGTAATTAGTGGATGGTTTATTGGGTCAAGGTTAATGGAGATCGCTCGGATTCCTGTCTGAGTGTTGTTCAAGTGGGGACGGTGGCAGTTTCGTGACATCTATAGTGTTTTAGAAAGCCTACAGCTAGACGAAACTAATCTTGATATATCAGTAGACTTATCACCGCGTTCTTGACAGAAAAAACTAAAAGTTGTCTTTTAAAGATTATTATTTAGGAGTTGGTAGGTAGATAGAGTCTAAAAGCGGCAACATTTAACCAAAGACACAACTAGGTAGAGTTAGATGGAAAATTGTGCATCGCTCACACAATTACACACAAAATACACCATTAGTCGCCTTTTTGAGATACTAAGCAAGAAACACAATTGGTACATTATATTATGTCCCATATCATCATCATCTTCCTAGCGTTATGTTCCGTGTTTAGACGGAGTCCGCTTAGACCATGATCCAGGATTTAGCGAGTCTGGTATTTACATTGAAGCGACTGCCGATCTGACCTTCGTAACCCTGAGATAGGGGAACCAGACATTTTTAGATCATGGTTTATGTTGGTTGGTGGTTTATAACATGTTATATATTTTATGTCCCGGGACATTGTAAAAAATGTTGACATGTGACAAAGAGAGTGATGAGTATGAATGTTAGTGGATGGAGAGGAAGAGGAAGGCCAAATAAGAGATGGATGGATTGTGTGAAAGATGATATGAGAGCAATGGGAATGGATAGCTTGATGACGGCTGACCGGGACGTATGGAAAAGGAAGACATGCTGCGCTGACCCCAGATGAACTGGGAGAAGGGAAAGAGGATGATGATGATGATGAATAACATTGTAAAAAATAAGTACCTAGATCATATCGATATCATATACTAACAATCAACTTGAACCCATAGGTTTTCGCCAGATGATTAATCGTATGCACAGACAAACAAATCGATGACGGTCTTTTATTTAGAAAGAGGGATCTAATTGATTAAGTGACTTACTTATGCATAAGGTAAAATTGAATTTCGATCAATAACTCATAAGCGAAGTTATCAAAAATCATTGTATCTAAAATTCTTGCGAGTATAGTTTAGTTCAACTTTTTACAAACGCATTAGTAGGTACTTGGCTTTAGTCCAGTCGAAATAACAGCAGAACAATTAAATTTTTTATCTTTTTAAATCCAAATAAAACAATCATCATCTTCTTAGCGTTATGTCCCATGCTTAGACGGGGTCCGCTTAGACCATGATCTACCCCCCCGCTGGGGTCTTCGGTTTGGCGTACCGGGGGGGCTTAGTAGGCCCTGGTGCAGGACAGGGCCGAAGCGAAGAGACCCCGAGGTGAGCTGCGACTGCTCGGCATTTCCCACCGAGCAGTTGCGGCACCGGCCGCAGCCCCCTGCGGCCGGACTAGGATTGCCGAGGAAGAGGAGGAGCTGAGTGTGTCGTTGCTCGCCTCCCCAGTAAAAAGTATAATTTAGTGGAAAACAGTATAATACTGTTTAAAACAGTATAGTTGGCAACCCTAGTGGGAATACGGGTATAAAATATCGTGATGAAACCTGCAAATTCAAACAACTTTGGATTT
The DNA here is from genome assembly GCA_951394215.1 of Glyphodes perspectalis. Classification (NCBI taxonomy): domain Eukaryota; kingdom Metazoa; phylum Arthropoda; class Insecta; order Lepidoptera; family Crambidae; genus Glyphodes; species Glyphodes perspectalis. The sequence continues at coordinate 860,832 of OX596225.1, read as the reverse complement.
GTAACCATGATCCAAAAATTGTCTGGTTCCCCTATCTTAGGGTTACGATGGTCAGACCGGTAGTCGCTTCAATGTAATAACCAGACTCGCTAAATCCTGGATCATGGTCTAAGTGGACCCTGTCTAAACACGGGACATAACGCTAGGAAGATGATGTTTAATATTCTTCATAGACCTGAATATACTTTATTTCTTGTAAAAAAGTTGATAACCCTAATTCCCAAAGGAAAGTAAAACCGCGGGGCGCTGCTAGTTACGTTATTAACAGTGAAACCGAGTCGCGATGTTTGTCGACGGGCCGCCATGCGACCTACACGCCCGGCGCTCGCTCGTGTACGGAAAACACCGCTGTAATACATCAATCAGCCTTCACCTGCCCAAGGTGAAGGTCTCGTCGTGAACTGCAAGGGTCAAGCTGGGTTAACTAGTGTTCGAAAGTTGGTTAAGTCTCGGTGAAAATTATCGGGAGTTTGGGTTTCAGATCGGGATTGATAAAGATTAATGACTATGGAAGAAAATGCAGGACTTTTTCTCCCGTCAAGAGTTTTCATCAATACTTTGATCGAAACAGAATGTTGACTGGCAAGTCAATTGAGATACTTTTTAAAAGCTGTCAAAACGCAATCACATAATAGAGTTTATATGGGATTGTGAGTATATTAGGTCACTTGTTCTGACTAAATACTCAGCAATTTTTTGTAAAACTCAAAATCATAGACTAAATATAATTCAAAATCAATAAGGTTTTACAATATACTACGATACTTTCATTTACGGCATTGATATTTTAAAATTAAATATAAATGGTGTCAATATCCCTATTATGCTGGATTATAATTAGCAATTTTCCCTCCCAAAAGTAATAAAAACTAAGATTGACAAAGAATCTTCATTTGGAATTAGACAATTACTTAGTCTTAATTTGTGTCATGTTTGTAATACTTGTATGAATTATTTATTATTTTTAATTAAGTAATTGAAATAAAATGTTATTTAAGAAAAAAATGTGGCAGCTCTAAGGAAAAATCATCCAGCAACATACAATTCAAAAAAACTAGACGCTAGTCATAATAAATCATGATAAAAGACGAACATAGCACATAATCAAAACATCTATGCCTCAGTTACAATACTTGTCCAAAAGTCTGTATCCAGACTAATTTATTACCTAAAAATAGTTGTATAAGCCACCACAAAGGCCTATATTACTCAGCCTAATGCGGCTCTCCAAAGGATTCTCATTGTAGTAATAGTACAATTCCTTCTGTTTCCTGAATTTAGGCTTTATACACACAATGGGTTTTATACGGCTGGGGTTGAGCGATGAGAGATTAGCTCATAATGTTTTTTCCGGCTAGCTCAAATAACCCATTCATTGTCATTCTTAAAAGAAAAGCTATGATTTATTACATGGTCATTATAATGATTTTTGACGGATTATATTTACTTAAATAAGTTATTGAAGAATTTCGTATTATTTGTAACAAGACATTAAAAAATGGAAACACTATCAGACTTTATGTCTTTGGATGAAACAAATCAATATAGCCTGCTAATATAACACGGAAATGAAGCCTTAATAAAACTACGTAGATAAAAAATCTTGATAAATAATTTGTTAACTAATTATTTTAAGTGGCTGGAAAGAGGAATAAAGGCAATAATGAGCTTTATTTTAAATAAGAACAAATTAGCGTACTAATAACTCCGTGACCAGATTAATAATGTGTTAACAAAAGGTCAGGTAAAGAGCACCCTTAACTGATGAGCATGTATAAAAAGACTTATGAATGTATGAGAAGCGAAAAGTGTTTGTCAGATTCGTAGCAAATGGAAGTACGTGATCTCTGCCTACCCCCATGGGAAAAAGGCGTGACATTATGTATGTAAATATATATAAAAAATAAGCATATAAATATTTAAAAAAATGACAATCTTAACCGCTTGCAGTGAAGCCCCAGTCCGAATCTATTTACCTATTCATACCTCAATTGCGCCAATTGCGATCATGCTACATTGTAATGAGGTCGGAAATGCCTTGCCCCGAGACTGCCACGTCACGTTTCGATATTCCTTATCTGTAACACGTGTAAGTCGCGTTGTGTCATTTGCTGTCAGGTTTATGACTATTACCTATCGTTTTTTTGCTAAAATGCACTTTTCATATGGTGAGGGGAATCCCCTTTAAATAAACTAACAGAGTTCCTTGCCTAGCATGTTGTAAAAGATGACTAATAGTGTATTGAGTGTTGAGTGGATGACTGTGAAGGCGACGAGCTAGCAGTGGCGTAACCCCGCCCCGGGTCTCTGGTCCTGGGGGGCCTCATATTATCTCCATTAAGGACCCCTTTTCATGAGAATTACGCTGACGGAGGAGTATGAGATTTGGCACAGTTAAAGTTTATATGGAGAAGGAGTGCTGAAAGATAATATATCAATAAATAATAAAAAAAAATCATACGATTCAACGATTTTGCGTCAAATCTTTCGTTCCATCTACATTTTTTTATTAGTCTTTCTTGCCTGTTCGTTGGTAGAGGGTACTATTTATTCGGTCTTTTATCTTTTAAATTATCCAATTATTATATTGGTATTACATTTTTTATTGCAATTATATTTTAGCAAATTTCGTCTGAGAGAGTAACAATCATCAATCTCTACAAATATTTGCGTTTATAACACTACTAGAATATAGTAGGATTATTAATGTTAATTTTTTGCATACGTGTACGCCATCTATATATTAATATGTGAAGCAAAAACTTTGTGCCCCTTTAAACGAAAATTACGCTGACGAAGCAGTATGAAATTTCGTGCACTTATAGTTTACTAGCAGCGCCCCGCGGTTTCACCCGCGTAATTCTTGTTCCCGTTGGAACATGGGGATAAAATATAGCCTATGTTACTGCCTGATAAAGTAGCTTTCTATTGGTAAAAGTTTTTTTTTAAACGGTCCAGTAGTTTCGGAATCTATTCAATACAAACAAATAAACAATCAAATCTTTCCTCTATTATTATGATACTTTATAATATTCGTATGACATAGATAAGGAGTGCAATAAACAAATATTGTAATAAATATTGCGTTAGAAAATCCCGTTTCATAAAAAAAAATTAAATTAATCATGGTGGAATTTTGATCACTAGTAAATATAATAAATGTACTAAACTAAACTAAACTACTAAACTAAACTTCACGCCACTTCCCTAGCGGGGTAGGCAGAGAGAACCGAACGCCATGTAGCACGATCCTTACACACCTCACTCGCCTCTTCAACATTCATAATACTTTTCATACAAGCTCTACGGTTTTTATGACTCCTAACATCACCTTCTTTTAATACACGACCAATAATAAATGTAGCTTGGTCATATTGGTCATATATTAAAACCTATATAACATACATGTGTAACACAGGAATTATGATTTCGCGGTATATCTTTGTAATTTATCTATTTCAAAAGTTAAAAATGATTTCATACTTCTTGACATAATAAGAAAGTATAATTTTTTACCGTTAGTGTTGTCAACTAAGTAGCATAAATATTAAAACACTCTTTGTAGGCATATTTTTTTAGATACTTTATAAAATATATTTATTTATTCATAATTGCACACATAACAAAACATTTGAAATGCAGTTACATGGACCCTGATAGGGTCTAGCAATATACTTAAGTAGGTGCTTTTAAAATTACATATTATAATTGCATACTTATTAATATCATTAACTTATTTACTTATAGTTACGTGGGCACTTAATATAATTAAATTAACTATTATTGACATGAATTTATAAAATATTATCGCAACAAGTATCTCTATGATTGAATTGCACATAAACACATTACCTTATTGCCATTAGACTATATATCTTAGTTACTATTTTAATGAATTGTCTGACATATATTCTTTAATATATAAATAGTCTAGGTCTAGTATATAAATAGTCCTTTTCGTAGGTACTTATTGTATTTAATTTTGTTAGGATTAATCAATATATGTGCGCGGGGGCACGAACTGCATACTGAACGCTATTGCTGTAAGGGAGGACAGTGCCATATTTGGGCACTGGAAGGTGGTACATCTATCACCAGCAGCCCAGTGCATTAAATATTATTTCTAGGAATGCTAATTAAATTTTCCGTTTTAGTGCTCATTTTCATCATAATGTTGTTCTATGTTCTTTTATATGTTCTTAATGTCAGTGGTTCCATGTATATCTCTAGCGGTGGTAGCTCAATGGTAAGGACACGCGCCTCTTAACCGAGGAGTGCGGGTTCAAACCCGGGCACGTACCTCTGGATTTTTCAAGTCTATGTACGTATTTATACCACTAGCTCGACGGTGAAGGAAAACATCGTGATGAAACCTGCAAATTCAAACAACTTTGGATTTGTAACCATGATCCAAAAATTGTCTGGTTCCCCTATCTTAGGGTTACGAAGGTCAGATCGGCAGTCGCTTCAATGTAATTTACCAGACTCGCTAAATCCTGGATTATGGTCTAAGCGGACCTCGTCTAAGCACGGGACATAACGCTAGGAGGATGAATATCAGTGGTTCCATGGACACACATGGCGGTTATAGTTCATGCTGGGGATTTTGATGTAATCCAGTAAGAAACTGGGAGTATTGGTGTCACTAAACTGTTTTAAATTGACCGGTTCGTACTCTTAACTTTTTAATATCATCCTCCTAACGTTATGTCCCGCGCTTAGACGGGGTCCGCTTAGACCATGATCCAGGATTTAGCGAGTCTAGTAATTACATTGAAGCGACTGCCAACCTGACCTTCGTAACTCTAAGATAGGGGAACCAGACAATTTTTGGATCATGGTCTTAATTTCTTAATCTTAACTTTTCAATATGTCCTCCCATAAAGCTAAAACCTTCAGAGTTAATACCTACTTCACGCCAACATATGGTCTAACCAACCGCTAACTAGGAACCATCCATCATAGACGTTCACCCAAACACCGAGCGGCCTACTCTCCGATAAGCTGTCTGCCCCCCCCTCGCCCAGACCGGCCGGCGCCGTCCAAGGTTGTCTGCCGGGGGTTGAACAAGGACCCTTCCGGTTCAAAATGGGGCAATTGGTTGTTAATTGGTCTTGAGAAGGGTTCAATGGATATCTTGTCGGTTATTACAATAGAGGGACTTTTAATTACTATATCGAATCTAAAAATTGTGAATAAAAAACAATTATATATAAATTTTTAAACGATATTTAAATTAGTAAGTACCTAGTTTGAATAGTTAACTGAAAATACATGTAAGTCATTTTTCGTGTAAGAGAAAAAATTTTGTAGTAGAAATAAAAAGTGTTATTATTTCTAATTTTTTTTTAAATGTGATTTTTTTTTTACAATGAAGTATCGTACATAGCTTTAGAAACAAATAAGTATTGCTTTTACGTATAACAAATTGTTGAGGAGTAAAATATAATTGTCAAGGCGTAAATATTTGCTTGTCTCATTTGGAGACGCTTCCAGAAGCATTCTGGTAGCTATGGTTTGCGGAAAAGTTTAGAGAGCAGGGCTTGTCGACCATTATCTAGCGCAATCGGGTCAATTACAGATAAATCTTAAAAGAAAATTACTGAGACTGTAGTAGTACGGTTCATATGTATCTACACTAGTATTATAAAAAGATAATCCAACCCAGACCACTGTCCCATGTTGGTCTGGGACTTAAAAATAATATGCCAACTGTAATTCTTGTCTAGCATGTCGTAAAAGGCGACAATTACACAAATACTAAAAGTATTCTACCACTAGTTACTGCCCGCGGCTTCACTCGCCTGGTACATCAATAAAACATAGCTTAAAGTTGTTTAGGTGTATGAGCTACATTATTATAAACTATCATTGTGATCCATTCAGAAATCAGTGTGTTTCCCTTAGAATTATTTTTAAGGAAAAAAATAATATTATTTAGTCATCATGATCCAGATATGTGACGTCACATATGTGCGTTACATCTCTATTGCACGTGCAAAAGAATTTGTTACAAATCTACTCGCAGAAATAAATATATTCATTCATTTGTTTTTGCGTGAAAGAGTCACAAACATCCATCAATCCATCCATCTAAACTTTCGCGTTTAAACACTAGTAAGTAAGATTTACCAAATAAAGACCGGTGGTATCTCAATGGTAAGGACACGCGCCTCTTAACCGAGGAGTGCGGGTTCAAACCCGGGCACGTACCTCTGGATTTTTCAAATCTATGTACGTATTTATACCACTAGCTCGACGGTGAGGGAAAACATCGTGATGAAACCTGCAAATTCAAACAACTTTGGATTTGTAACCATGATCCAAAAATTGTCTGGTTACGAAGGTCAGATCGGCAGTCGCTTCAATGTAATTACCAGACTCGCTAAATCCTGGATCATGGTGGGCTCCGTCTAAACACGAGACTTAACGCAAGGAAGATGATGAAGTACGATTAACCACAACGCTACTACGCAACGCACCCAAAGACATAACGTTATTATAATTCTGTTTATGCACCCGTGTGAAGAACATTGTTTGCTAAACAAATATGAGAAGGTCTGGCAGCCAGCAAGCCGCAATCGATACAAATCGCAACATGGCCTAATAAACATAATCAGGGCTGGTTCGCTCGTAAACCGCCCGATCGCATCCGAGGAGTTTACGTCTCCCCACGTGCAGACAGCGTGGCACGATCGAAGGATTTGTGACCTACAAATGGCGGATTTTTCACTAAGAGATAATCATCTTCTTATCGGGTTTTAAGTAGGTATGTGAGAGTAAGTTATAAAGAATATGCCATCTGTGGTTCTTGTCTAGCATGTCGTAAAAGGCGACTAATGGTATATCGGGTTTTGGGTGTGTGATTGTGTAGGCGACAAGCTAGCCACTTGTCACAAATTTTTCACAATTTTTCACCTAACCCAGCCCATTGTCTCATGTTGGTTTGGGGCTTAAAAATAATGTTCCAACTGTGGTTCTTGCCTAGCATTTGGTAAAATACGACTAATGGTATATCGAGTTTTGGGTTTGTGATTGTGTAGGCGATGAGCTAGCCGCTTGTCACTATTTTTTTATAATATTCTATCTAACCCAGTCCGGTTTTGTTTTTGGCTGAAAGTGGTTATTTGGTGTGACAAGTTAATAAATAATAAATAAATAAATAAATATCCGACGACATCACATACATTGATCTGACTCCGAGGTAAGTAGCTTAAGCACTTGTGTAACGGATATCAGAATCAACAGTGGTATTACAAATATATACTTAAATATTCGATATGAACTCCCAGACACAGAACAAACACAAGTATTCATCATACGAATGTTTGTCCTGGGTGGGGATCGAACCCACAACTCTTGGCGCATGGGGCAGGGTCACTACCGAATGCGCCATCGAGCCTATCAAAGTTAATACTAGTGTAAAGTGGCTAATTATTATTAGGATTAACTTGGACCCTTCCCTCCTTGTGTGTGACGTACTTTATGGATGGTACGTGCAAAAGTTACTTTTAAGTTATTTTCAGTTATGTAGTCTGTTGTTTGAATTATATTAGCTATAGCTTACTTACTTACTTACTACGCTGGCTCAGCGACCCGAAGTGGGTCTTGGCCTCCGACATTAAACAACGCCATCCCGGTCTATTAGCTATAGCTAGCTATACTTTTTTTTCGACTACGCTTGGCAAGTACTTGGTAATTTAGGTTTGCGGCCCCGGCAAGGCCAAGCGGGCTGCAAGTTAAACAGTGGTTGTCAGCTTGCGGCCCGCTGGCCTTTGGCTTCGCAAACACCACAAGGGCGCCAATTTTGCAATTTTTTAAACCCTATTATTGTACCTAAACTGTAACTAAACTTCACGCCACTTCCCTAGCGAGGTAGGCAGAGAGAACCGAACGCCATATGGCACGATCCTTACACACCTCACTCGCCTCTTTAACATTTGTTTTACGATCTCCATATTTGTAAAAACATATTTTAATTAATGCAAAAAATCTACTTATATGATTAAGGAATCAGTGTGTTTCCCTTAGAATTCTTTTTAAGGAAAATTAAAATTTATTTAGTCATCATGATCCAGATGTGTGACGTGCAAAAGAATTTGTTACAAATTTAAATGAATTGAAATAAATAATTTCATTTAATTTTAGATGTTATTTACCAATCGTGCGAAAATGTATACTGTGCCTTTAATTAAAATGTTGAACCGGCTATGCAATTAGGCAGATTGCAATCCATAAACTCGTGATCCTTTTTCAAAGTGGATATTAATGAAAAACGAGTCGATTCATCTTCCTAGCGTTATGTCCCGTGTTTAGACGGGGTCCGCTTAGACCATAAACCAGGATTTAGCGACTCTTGAAGCGATTGCCGATCTGACCTTCGTAACCCGTAAGATAGGCAATTTTTGGATTATGGTTACAAATCTAAAGTTGTTTGAATTTGCAGGTTTTATCACGATATTTTCCTTCACCGTCGAGCTAGTGGTATAAATACGTACATAGACTTGAAAAGTCCAGAGGTACGTGGCCGGGTTTGAACCCGCACTCCTCGGTTAAGAGGCGCGTGATGTCGATTAAGACTCGCTTTTCAAATAAACAGCGCCCTAAAAATCTTCTTCTTTGCCTGTCTTGCTTTCACGAAAGGATTTGTACCAAAACCCCGCATTAACCTACCAGATCCTTCTGAAATGAAATAGATGAGCAATAAAATTTAAATCCCAGCAAATAAGGCCAGTTATTATTAAGTGGCAGATTTATTATAATGGCGAATACACTGGCAACTTCTCCAATTGGAGCCGGGACGAAGGCTTATCGCCAGGCTGACCTTCGTATGCGGTGCAGCGCATATTTGCTTCTTCCTCCTCAATGACGCTGTGCTGCTTAATGAGCTATGAAGTAATATGATGCATTGAAATGTGAGTTAGTTATATAATATAGCTTTGTTATGAGAGCTGTAGTTGGGATTGATGTATGAAAATATGAGTTGGGACAAACAGTAGATTTTTATACTACAGTTTTGATTTTCCAGATATTTATTTAGAAGGTTTTGTTGTAGTTTTGGGGTATTCTCTAAGGATTTTTTGTGCACTTTTGGTAGTTAATTTAAAAATTTAAAAGTGACTTCTTTTCAACATATTATATTTAATTAATAAAAATAATATTATCATGCAGAGTTTAAAGTGAATTGATTGATAGAATCTACAGTAGTAATCACATATTCATATTTTTCACAATTTCCCATCTAACCTGGCCATCTTAGTTTTATTTTTTGGCTGAATTTAGACAAATGTGCCTACTGCCCCTTTTGACTCTGTCTACCTAACTAACTAACTAAACTTCACGCCACTTCCCTAGCGGGGTAGGCAGAGAGAACCGAACGCCATATGGCACGATCCTTACACACCTCACTCGCCTTGACTCTGCCTACCTCTTCGGGGATTATGGGCGAGATGTTATGTATGTAAATATATTCATATTTTAAAACATTTCCTTTTACGTTACAATTGCAAAAAAAAGAGAGGTGGTAGGTCAATGTTAGAAACACGCGACCCCATGAGGGGTGCTAGTTGAAGTCCGGATCCACAACTACAGATTTGTTCAAATTTCCTCACGGATAAGTTGCAATTTACTCGGCGTTGCAAGATAATATCTTGGTGAAACTTTCACATTCAAATAGCTATTGATGTGAAAACGTGATCCAATTTTTCTAGATAGACAGTCGCTTCAATCCACTAGCCTTTCCGAACTGGCTCACGGTCTAAGCGGGCCCCTAAGCATGTAACACTAGGAAGATGATGTCATAGTTGCGAAAATTCGGAAGTCAGACCCGTGACATGAACTCAAGAATGTATAATAAATAACTTGAATTAGGACTTGGAGCAAGAGTTCGCTCCGTCACAGCTGAATGCTGGAGTGTGGGCGGGGCAGTTATGCAGAGTGGGGCATTGCGTTAGCGCAAGTTATTCTGACTTAGTTTCGGATGAGGATTCGAGCGTTTTACACGCGGTGCTGTCTCCAGTTGGAAGTTTTGGGTTATGGTCGATGCTCTTTGAGGTCATGACTCTCAGATAATTATTTGAGTGAGATGTGAGTGAGGTTTCGAACTGTTAAAGTTAATACTGTCTTTTATATAATATTTGTTTCTTTATGGCCATTCAGTATTTATTTGAAATCTTTTTATAAAAATATTTCGTCTAACTTGGATTTACAATTTTTCTTTCTTGTAAATTTTTTCTAAGTCCTTGCAAATGTTAGAATCTACCGTTTTATTTATCTACGTCATTACAGCAATAAAATTGTACTGTTTTATACAATATTCATGTATTAAGCGTCAGACGAATCAAAAAAACTACTGAGACTTTCGCAGTACCCATGAAATCTGCAAAAAAGTCAACAGTATTTTTAGCACAAAAAAGTTGTAAAAGGTGGATCATTCGTAAAAAATGAAACACGGCCGAACATGCTTAGCGCTCGCTGGTGGGGAACCAGGGCGAGTTTCCAATAAACTTCTAATGCGCGCGCGCTGACTAGCACGAATTAGTGTGTCGCTACGGAGAATTTTAGGGTTCCGCACTTAATAAGTGTGAGGCAACCAACCTCCTTAGTAGTAATAACTCTTTGGTAATAGAAACTCATTAGTGTACAAAGAAATAATTAGACTAAAGTAAAAAATTGTGTAAATATGCTGGCAGGGTCGCCATGCAATGATGGGCGTTGGGAGAGCTTTAAATGATAAGACTGACTGCGATCTAAAAGCTGTTTTATTAGTGTTTCATGCACTTATATACTATGGGAGGAAGTGAGTGTGCGTATAAACAGATAATATAGGTGGTGCGCACACCACAAATAATAGTCGAATAGGGATGATGACAGCATTAAAAAACTTTAATTCTATTTAGTCCGTCAGTTAGATTATACAAAAATATTGAATGCATATTTTTGCTTTATTAAATTAACAAAAAATCACAAAGCTAAAGAGTATAATAATTAACTTTTTAGAGTGGGAGCTTGCGACGTCACTTATTCGTAGAAATTTTACGAATGTATGACGTCACGCGCAACTTGAATGCTTTGTATCTTCGTCAATGTTTGTTTGACAAATAAATAAAAAATACGTGTTCAATATTTGTTTATAATCTAACTGACGGGCTAAACAGAATGTTTTAGTCATCTTGCCTATTAAGAACCTCCTCCTTTTTTTTAAGTCGGTTAATAAAAATTTAATTTAAAAACATCCAACGATCTATCGTTCTGCTCCGTAGGCGTATTAGAATACGCCGACCAGCAGTATGTCAAGCAGTATTTTATTACGATCAACAGTTTAACCCCCAAATAATAAGGCAAAAGTGAACCTTTTTAGGATCGAATAGACGTCTCTCCATTAATAAAGACTCGTGAACGCGCTGATGTATCAAGTTCAAATTAATATTAAATACTCAAATTTACAGCTTTCCATCCAAACCAGCCCACTGTCCCATGTTGGTCCGGGATTTTAAAAGAATATGCCAACTGTGGTTCTTGTCTAGCATGTCGTAAAAGGCGATAATAGTATATATGGTTTTGGGTGTGTGATTGTGTAGGCGACAGGTTAGCCGCTTGTCACTGCTTTTTCACAATTTACAATCTAACCCAGCCCGGCTTTATTTTTGGCTTAATGCGGTTGAAGGGGCATGCTACCCCTTTGAATCTGCCTACCCCTTTGGGGATTATGGGCGTGATGTTATGTATGTATGTATGTGAATTTGTTATTGTCATGTCCATTTTCGTATATATAATCACTCCGTAATCCCTGAAGGGGTAGGCAGAGTAAAACAATATGATTATTGAACTGCATTCACCTTGAATGCCTTATTTAAAAGAGCTCAAATAAAGTTAGTTCTTAAAAAGGACTGTATTGAATGTTTAATGCCTTCATGCCCGCTATGGACGAGCATATACTAAACCCTCAGCCCAGCCGGCTCACACTTGCCCAATTTTTTCAAGTAGGAGGCTATTCCCATCTCAGCTTTCGCAGGGAATATTAAAACGACCAAACTGCATCGTCGCGGCTCTATTGCAACTAGCAGTTGGCCACAATGCTATCTGCCATAATCTGCATACAGAGTGAGAATAAATAATGGCGGCAGTTATTTTTTATTTGTATCTAGGTTAATTGCGGTCTTGCATAACACGACGCGGATATAGTAAACGGAAAGCTGGGAGGCGTTGCACTTCCCGTTGTAAGTGGAATTGAGAAAAAAGGATATTAAGCAAACTCCATTTAATGTTGAACCAAAATGGATACATACAACTCCATTTGCAATGGTATAAATAAGGATAAATACAAATTTAATTTAATATTTAATTTAAAGGCCCGTTGGTCGAGTGGTTAGAGACCCCGGCCACGAAACTAAGGGTCGCGGGTTCGAATCCCGCTAGGGGCAAATGTTTCGTGTGATGAACATGGACATTTGCAGTCAAGTCATGGATGTTTATAAACGTATGTAAGTATGTATATCCGTTCACCTAGTATCCATAGCACAAGCATAAGCTTAGTTTGGAACTAGGGAATTGGTGTGTCAGTCTGGATAATTTATTTATTTGGAGAATACAGGATTTGAGATGACAAAATTTTTGTTACGTAAAATTACTGCAAATTAAGATTTTGCTAACGTACATCGTAAGACAACGAGAAGTAAGGTAAAGATTTCTCATCGAGTAAGAGTGCGACTTAGGCTTTATTTTAGTAATTGTCCCTTGATCAATAGCACTAAATATTTTGATAATCATTTAACTTGTTGCTGAGCTTATTCCTAAAAAAAGTTTTGAAAGACTAAACATAAAATGATTCTATAATGGTTCTGAATTCCATCATTTTAAAAATATCTATATCCTAATCTTTGAACTGGCAGTTATGTAAATGTAATGTAAAAATTTAGGTTTCAACAGGAAAATCCTTATTTTACCTCTCTTATTACCTACAAATTAATAAGTTCTCTGTGCCTACCCCGCTAGGAAAGTGGCGTGAAGTTTAGTTAGTTAGTTAGTTAATAAGCGTCTTCATTCGATTCGTAGCTCTTTATAACATGTCTACGGAATGATCGGTATGTCTACGACTCGTAGTAGATTCGTAGCGCATGTCCACACCACGTCGTAGCAGTAGCGTAACTTTATTTCGTAGCACAGTTGACTGAGGCCTACGCAAACTGCATGTCATGCGCACGTTTACGTCAATTGACGATTGCAAGATAGACCAGGGTCGATAAGATTAAAAATGGTAAAAAGTGAAAATAAATTAAAGCAGAATGAGCCTTGTTAGAAAAGGTAGAGAATATTATAAAAATGAAAGGAAAATGTTATGTGAGGTTATGTTAAAAAATTGAAAAACCAAAAGTTGTAGATTTTTTTATTACCTACAAATTTGCCATTAAACTTTTTAAAGGACTTAGTTTTGCCGGAAATCCAGATAAACCGTTTTTTACCCTTAAAAACTCACCCCCTTCCCCTTCCCGACCTCAGATATTCTCTACCTTTTCTAATGGGTTTCATCTTTTCTATTTTTTTTTGGTTTCAAAAATTACCGATACTGGTCTAAGACGAATGCTTGCATCTTGTATAGGAATAATCAAAACAGTGTCCGCGAAACGGCAACGTCGCGTCAGCTTCGCGCCATGCGTTCGTCATGCTGCGCGCGGCAGCATGTCTCTACTCGTCCGACTCGCGAGATGCACACTATTCAAGTTGAAAGAAAACTGTCCGTTTTGTAGCGTGATTGACGATTGCATGAAGCAGCGTGCCAAATATGCAAAATGTATCGTCATTTGTAGGTTGCATGCATTCGTCAAATAACGCGTCCGTGGACAGTAGGCCTTACGTTATATTTTTTCTTGATTCAAGGAATGTATATGTATTTTTTTATTATTATTTTATACTCACTTAATGGATGATCATTTGTGTGTTTTATAATTTATTTAACACTAAAAAATATACATTTGATTTATTAAAGACTAGCTGTCCCGGCGCACTTCGTAACGCCCCGTTCTCGGATTTTTTTTAAATTATTTTCCTTGCATTGTTTTCATATTTTCATACCATACAAAACTTCCCCGGAAGATTACAAATATTTTAAAATCAAAATCAGCCCAATCGGTCCAACCGCTCTCCAGTATTACCGAGACTAACGAACAACAATTATTTTTTATATATTTAAGAAGATAATATGTTGGAGGTGTAGATGACTGGTTTATTAGTATTAAAGTATTCCGAAAAATTTATTACAACCGTTTTAGTGCATCCGAAAACGTTCTGTTAGTATCACGGATAAATAGATACAACTGCTTTTTTTTTAATACGAAATACGAGTATCTATTGAGCAAAGAAATGCTTAGTGAAATAAAAATATCCATGTATTTATTTAGTTTGTTTGTTAATCTATATGATCTATGGGGTATTACTCGGGGTAGTGACAAGCATTCTGCCACAGTGCCAACAATAATTTACCCAGTCCATTACTACTATAATAATAATAAAAACTTACAGTACCACTTGCCATATAACTGATACCAAGGCATACTGTCTAAATCTAAACGCAGCATACATTGACGGTTTCAATCGTAACGCCTATAACAGTTTCATCTGCATAACAGCTATGTATGTGATTTGTGGCCCTTATCGACGGAGAGATATATTATTATGTCTCTATCATACTGAAGGTCCTTATTTTGCTGTTCATCAAATATTGGCCTGTGTTCTTTGAGCTTCGTATTCGTACTGAAATGGTAAAAAGAAAAATTTATTTGGTGTCTATTCGTACATCCATATATATCAAAGGTTAGTTTATTTATTAGTTATAATTAATATCGATTTTAAAATTAACTACGGATTAAATTGTGTGCCACACTTCTACACTATTAAGGGCTGATTTTACAACAGTCAGATAAAAGATAACAATCGAATAAATCACAATCCGGATGATGGTAATATGTCATTGCCTGTTTCCTGAGTGAATTACCATACGACATCCGCAAATTAGTGACTTTATACTTTATCGGTCAGTTAATTCTTATCTGACTTTTAAAAAATCGGGCCTAAGAGGAAATATTTGTATGTATGTAACGAATAAACGTAAAAACTACTGGACCGATTGAAAAGATTTTAAAAATTCTTCCACCGTAATGCTCCGTTTTCCACGATTAACTAGGCTATAGAATATTTTGAAAAAAGTTAGGTTAGATTAGGAAATAAATGTCCACCAATGCGAAGCCGGGGCGGGCCGCTAGTATACAATATATACGCCTCTCATATCCTATCAATGTCAAAGTCAAAGTCAAAATATTCTTTATTTATATAGGTTTCAAGAAAACACCTAAAAATCGTCAAATACAGGTAAATGAGAATGAATATGATATAATCATCCTTGATTATATTATATATTTATTTAATTTTACTAGATATTTATTTATATCACTAACTTAAGGAAAATGAAGTGTCGTGAGAAAACTTGCACATTACATTTACTATAAGGGGTAGTATTGATCCAAAATCGTTGGTTTGGTTATAAGAATCGCCTAACAATCACTTATATTTGAATCCAGATTAACTAGGATCAACTAGATTGGTCCAAGCGGACCCCTACGTCGAAGCAGACATCAGTTAGGGAGATGATAATAATATATTAAAAATAAATATAAATATCAGTGCGGTGGTAGCTCAATGGTAAGGACACGCGCCTCTTAACCGAGGAATGCGGATGAAATATAAAATATCAGACTACATCACATACATTGATCTGACTCCGAGGTAAGTTAAGCTTAAGCGCTTGTGTTACGGATATCAGAATCAACAGTCGTACAACAGTCGTATTACAAATATATACTTAAATATTGGCTATTAACACCCAGTAAATTAATATTGTAAACATAAGTAGTCTGTTTAATGTGATTTTTTACTTAGAATACCTACGTTATGTCAATGTAGGAGATCTCAAAAAAAAGGTATATTGAAATCGGAATCGCATTTCTTTTTTACGAAAATTCAGTGCAATATTTGCTAAATTCAGTACTAACTATGGCGTCTGTAAGCTAAGTAGGTAATAACAAAGTACTTGGCATTAAATTACAAAACCTAACTGTGAATCTAGCAGCCATGGTCCGCCAAATCGGTCAAATGTTGGTTAAAATAGAACTATACTTCATGTAAAGTTAGCATCGATGCCAAAATGCGGGTGACTTGTGACCGGGATAAGAAACATAAAATTTTTCTAAGTGTATCGAAGATTTATCTATCTCGTTCTAAATGGCCAGACTTGCCTTGAAGCGTGGTCTTTTAGTTGTAATGTGAACGGATATTTAGGAATGCGGCTTACTTAAGGACTATTTGTGATGTTCGAGCTCATTCGAGCTACTACTGAACATTTAGTGCTCATTTTCTACCAACAGATGGCGTTGGGTGTAGATTGCCACGCGGTGGCATTTCGTTTTACCCAGTACACATATACCCAACGCTATAGAGTTCAAATTAGAACTAATTAGACCATTAGTAGGGACACGGAATCAAATAGAAAGTATCGATACTGTAATCATGAGTAGTATCAAATAAAAAGTATCGTACTCACAATAGTATCGAAGCAAAGGTATCGATAATTTGGAGTATCGAGTACTTTTAGGACGTAATCCCAATGCGGCGTATTTTTTTTCCTTTGACCCACTTTTAACTCGGCATCAAATAGAATGTATTGATACTGTTGTACTCATAAGTATCGAAAACTTTTATAACCTAATACAAATGCGATGTTTTTTTTTTACCTGATCCTTATGTAATTTTAGGACCTATAATGTCTAAGATTATTTCGATACGTTACCTGTCAAAAATTATTCAATGAGTAAAAGTATTGGATATAAACTATCGAGTACAAAAGTATCGGTATCAAAAGGAAATGTACTCGATACCACAAAGTATCGATACTTTTTTCGTGTCCCTAACCATTAGATACATAAAGATAGACATAGAAGACTAATGTAGTACAGGTGATTAAGGCAAAACGGTGCAATAAAGTAGTTCACTAGAACTCCGGTGTTTTTTAATTTCTTAGAGTTACTGTGACTGCTAGGTTTCTAGTCTATACAGTGATTATGTAGGTATCCATGTTGGTCTGAACTATATTTCTCGCCTAGTTATTTGTGATAGGTGATTGATTAATGATATTAGGTAGGTGACACTACATAATTGACTGGCCCGTTGGTCGAGTGGTTCCGGTTGCGACCTTGGTTCCGTGGCCCCTGGCCACGAAACCAAGGTCGCGGGTTCGAATCCTGCTAGGGGCAAATGTTTCGTTTGATGAACATTGACATTTGTACTCGAGTCATGGATGTTTGTAAACTTATTTAAGTATGTCTATCCGTTCACCTAGTATCCATAGTACAAGCATAAGCTTAGTTTGGAACTAGGGAATTGGTGTGTCAGTCTGGAGAATTTATTTATTATTTATTTATAATATGCTTTTATAAAATCTAGGTATTTCATGTAAGTTTAACATGTTTCTGTGCTCTGTAGATATATAAATTATGTTAACAAAACTCAAGTTTCAAATCTATGTCGACTTTGTATACCAAGTTAACTCTAATGAAAAATCTTTACGAGGCCAGTACTACTTTAAATGAAAGGTTACTTAGAGGTGTTCAGAGATTCTGGATTCATTATGCTGTGTTAAAAGCTAGTTAGTCAGTTTAATGTAAAATTTCAGTAAGTGGTACGCTCGTGTTAATTTTTTTTTTTTCAAATCTACTTATATATACATAAAATATATGAATGTACTTACCTAGCAGCAAGCTCACATAAATGACCTCTCTTGATATACATAGAATATAGAATGTATAAGTGCCCATTAGTAAATTTCGTATTATTTTCTCTATAGCATAACGTCTAGATATCTCAAGGATTTGTCTTTACAAAGTGCAGTCTAGAAAAGCTGAAAGAAAAAATGTTAAGTGCAATAACGGAGGCAAATTGCATAATAAATAACCGCGGCGTTGTCACAGATAAAATATGTCCGGGCCATAAACAAACGGCTTTTTGTTACACAACTGCTGCTCTATGGTAGGGGTGGCTTTTCGGTGGATCTGTGGTATAGGAAGTTAGAGATTGTATTGATTTAAAAAAAAAACAGTATATATGCAAATCTATCTATATATTTTTGAGTCAATACATACAATTATCGACGTACTATTTTTTTTATTTATAAAATGCGGTCACTTCACTTATCCCCTTAAAACAATTTGAAATCTAATGTAACATATTATTCTAAACAGTCAATTAATAACGGAGTATTAAAAAAATATAAAATTGTTTGTGTCAATTTTATGCACAACAAAATGTCTATTTTTTCTAATAAAGAAATACATCATTATAAAAATAATAATCTATACGGCGTTTATTGAAACAATGACCAATTAGATAAAGCAAATAGTATATCATAGACTAAAATAGAAACAAAAAAAAATAGTCTAGTTATTTTTGCCAGCCCTGGCAGCCTGGTCTGAAGTTGGTCCTGGCAATTGAGTTGTCACTTGGCCATTATAAAGGATGCATAGATGCATTGCTGCATCGCTGGAACATTGCTACCCTCATAAAACATGATTTATTTTAACTAATATTCGTTTATATGTCCATACTCTTTTTCATCGAAATATCAAATGAGAACAACTATTTAATACTGATGTAAACATATATTATTTTAATTCTGTTGTTGGCTATAGTTGTTAAGGGAGTCTATTGTTCATTGGACTCTGTTTTCTACATTGAATATAGAGGGCGTGATGTTAGTTCGGAAATAATGTATATAAATAAATATCACACTACATTACATACCTTGATCTGACTCTGAGGTAAGAACTTAAGCACTTGTGTTACGGATATCAGAATCAACAGTGGTATTACACATATATACTTAAATATTGGATATTAACACCCAGACACAGAACAAACACAAGTATTCATCAGACGAATGTTTGAATGGGATCGAACCCACAACTCTTGTCGTATGGGGCGGGTCACTACCGAATGTGCCATCAATCTTGTATATATTCGTACATATCATCTATATATGCTATACCTCACAAGACTAATTAGTAGACAATTTTTTTAGAAATATAGTGGCAGAATACCTATGACTATTAGGCTATATACTAACTAACTAACTAAACTTCACGCCACTTCCCTATCGGGGTAGGCAGAGAGAACCGAACGCCATATGGCACGGTCCTTACACACTTCACTCGCCTCTTCAACATTCATGATCCTTTTCATACAAGCTCTACGGTTTTTAAGACTCCTAACATCACCTTCTGTTAATACACGACTGGGCCTTAGGCTATATGACATTCTATATTTGTGTCTAAGGCAAGTAATGGTGTTTTAATGTGAGTATATTAATTGCACATAAAACATTTAATATGCAATGTTTTACCTAGCCTCAATTTACCTAGGTCGGTTAGATTATATATTAGCAAGAATAAATCTTTTATAGATACGAGTTGGACCTGTGAAATGGTATATTGTAACTAAATCGGTGCTAGATGTAGGTACTATTATCACATATGGGGTCTATTAAGACTAAAAACTGAAGGTTCAGGAACCCAGACGCCATAAAACGGTATGTTATTAGAAACAAATAAACAACAAATGACGAGACAGGCCGCGATTGGCGCTCGTAACTTCCGAACGTTAAATACGCTCCCACCAAAACACGGCAACTATAATACACAATTACACTAGGACAGGGGAGCCCAACCGTTTGCAAGCTTGGCTTAGGTAGGCAAGTGATCCAAAATGATGGGCGGACTATTGGCATACGTGCCATAGCTGGCACGTATTACAAAATGTTGCATGCCACACAAAATAGCGCACTCATTTTCTTTCAGATTACAAATGTATCGACAAAGATTGACGATAACCTCTCCCCTGGCCTTGAAGAATCAATCATTGAAATTGTAGAACAAAGTTTCTAAAGGTTCGTCACGTCTGTTTAA
The DNA here is from genome assembly GCA_951394215.1 of Glyphodes perspectalis. Classification (NCBI taxonomy): domain Eukaryota; kingdom Metazoa; phylum Arthropoda; class Insecta; order Lepidoptera; family Crambidae; genus Glyphodes; species Glyphodes perspectalis. The sequence goes on along the minus strand of OX596225.1, from coordinate 840,829 downwards.
AAAGGTTCGCCACCCCTGAACTATAAAATAGACAAGTTTGTTTTTTATCTTCGTTGCGATTGGGGGTTTACTGCCGGCGTCATTGTTTTTGCATTCGATGATGATTCAATAAAATCGTCCATGGGCTCAGTTCGGAATGACAGCTCAGAACTGAGATTTAACAGCACTTTATTATATAATATACTATAGTCGTATATAGCTATGCTCCGAAACAAGCCGTTAAATATATGTAGATGTAATGCAAAAAAGTGGTTTGAATTGTATAACTAGCATATCAAATTTACCACCTTGATGAAAACAATAACTGTTTTAGAAATCTATTCCTTCAGCACATTGACAAATGCTGCAATCGTTCCGGTTTTTAATTAAGTCTAGATCAGTAATCAAAAAAGGTTACATTGGTGTTTTTAAAAAAAAATCGGATATTCTTTGCGTACATATGCAGGAACAGCGGATTCCTCGTGTTAATAAAATAGGTTTTCATTAATACTGGTTTAACGTTTAACTGAGTCAAGATACACCACGCTATGATGTCAGTATTTTGAATTTTGAATTGAATATAATATTCGATATGATTTCCTACATTTCACTTTTTAAAGAGTTTTTGTTAAATAAATGTTTTTGAAATTTTATTCTTTATGTATCTTCTAAGTTTTGCATGGTGGCAAAACAATCCAAAACCTGAAACTCAAGTCGAATGGTATTTGTCAATCCAGCAAAAGTCAAATAAAAACGAAATCACGTACCAACGCGAAGACTCGGCTTCGCCCAGACATACATACAAGGAAACCGCCACCATCCGGTAATGAACTTAGGACCGACAGACATTTAGGCAGTTTATTTATGACACTAAAATGGGAGTTCGCCTGTCTAGACTGAAGTAATGGCTCAGATCTGGCCCTAGAAAGTAGGGCAAGGCGAAGGAACAAATAATAATGGGACGGGAGATAAGGCCGATCTCAGATGATCTGGATGGTCCTGCATTATAAGGTGTCGGGCCTTTCTCGACTGTTCGTTGATATTCTTCGGGAAAATAATATTTTCAGAGGGGAAATACTAACTTGATAATCGAACTAGAAGTTATAAGTCGATTTATCGATGTTGATACTTGTATTCTACGATACTAATGGACGTGTATTCAATTCCATGTTCTCAGATTTATGTGTTTTATGTAAATTTGCGAATACGATCTTCTGTTATCTAGATAGTTACATTACAATAAGGGAAGTTTACGTTAATAATAAATATTGACTACATTATAAATTCTAAATATTCAACTTTATACGCTGACATCATGGTAAAGAATAATTAATACCACTGTCACTACTTTTTCACAATTTTCCATCTAACCCAGCCCATTGTCCCATGTTAGTCTGGGACTTCAAAATAATGTGCCAACTGTGGTTTTTGTCTAGCATGTCGTAAAAGGCAACTAATGGTATATCAGGTTTTGGGTGTGTGATTGTGTAGGCGACAAGTTAGCCACTTGTCACTACTCTTTCACAATTTTCCGTCTAACCCAGTCCAGCCCAGTTTTGTTTTTGGCTGAATGTGGTAAAAGAGGCCTGCTGCCCTTTCGTCTCTGCCTACCCCTTCGGGGATTTTGGGCGTGATGTTATGTATGTATGTATGTATGTATTATAAACTCCGATATGAATTCGATTATGTAACTATTGAATAGAATCAATCACGAAATGTATAAACCTTTTACCATGTTATTTTACAATAAATTCAAGTGAATGTTTAAAGACCTCATAATTGATTACAGAAAACATATCAAGCTTTTGGAATGAATTGGAATGCGGAATAAATAAATAAATATCCGACTACATCACATACATTTATCTGACTCCGAGATAAGTAGCTTAACCACTTGTGTTACGGATATCAGAAACAACAGTGGTATTACAAATATATACTTAAATATAGAATATTAACACCCAGACACAGAACAAACACAAGTTTTCATCACACTAATGTTTGTCCTGGTTGGGGATCGAACCCACAACTCTTGGCGCATATGGTAGGATCACTACCAAATCGAGTCAGTCCAATGCCGGCAATACAATAACATTTTAAGATAATCAAGTAAGGTTGCATGATTTTAAATCTTTGATAATAAACTCAAGTCTACGAGATCTTACTATAATATTTATTGAAAGCATACACAGTGCAGAATCTACGATTACTTCACTATAAGTATGTATATTTCTTAAACAAGTATTTATGTTAAAGATTAATTTGCAGACTACTTGACCAAATAAATAATAAATAAATAATATATGTACTTGCACATATGTTCCCAGATAGTTGCAATTGCTTCTATTACATAAAAAAAAACATTCATCTTTTTCCATCGTGTGACTCTACTATTTAATTCGCCTCTGGACCGGCCAATCACGGTCCCTCCCCAAATAATAACAATGTCATGGAGGTCACCTCGCAGTGACATTTAGCCATAGACTATAGACTGATGGCGTGTTCAACGATAACTTATACCATTTGTTGTGAAGCTGCTTGCAAAAGTAAATTAAGATTCGGCTGGGTATAGATAAAAAAGAAACATGGTAGATTTGTTCCCGAAAAAAATGTAGAAGGGCTTGGTGTTAACGAATCAAATTCTGTAGGTTTATTTTTTTTTTTCCTTTTTCGACATATGGATTGCTGTATATATTTTCACTGTCACTCTTCACATTTTTATATTCACTGGGTAAAAGTAAGTTCTGATTAAATTTTGTCAAGATTACATACGCATATAAATGTATATGAGCTGTAGCTCACACATACGTCTTAAGTTTAACTTATATATCTATATACTTCTATATACTAATATTATAAAGCTGAAGAGTTTGTTTGTTAGCTTGAACGCGCTAATCTCAGGAACTGCTGGTCTGATTTGAAAAATTCCTTTATTGTTAGATAGCCCATTTATCGAGGAAGGCTATCGACTATATAACTTTATATATATAAATACTATACTATATAAATTTACCATAAACGCGGGAGAAACCGCGAGGACAGCTATATCGGATAAAATCACACAAATTGATCAGATTCTAAAATAAGTAGCTTATGCATTTGTATTGTGGAATTCAAAGTCAAAGTCGAAATATTCTTTATTTATATTGGTTTCAAAGAAACACTTATAAATCGTCAAAAACAGTTAAGAGATATGATTGTACCACCAGTTCGGAATGTTGCATCTACCGAGAAGAATCCGGCAAGAAACTCGGTAGTTACTCTTTTCAACAACAATATTAGCAAAGTTGTAAGAATCATATTAAACTTTGAACCATGTTCAAAGTGGGCCTGGTGTGAAATAAGGAAATATAATTTTATAATTACTAGGAAAAAAAACATAAAAAAATTGACTTGACCATAGCTGACCAGTCCCCAAACGCGGCACCAGTTCCAGCATGACGTATGTGTCAGCCATCGCTTCACTCAACCATATTTTAGGTAATGTAACGAACCGCGAACGGATTCAGAATCCATGAAGGTATCACAAACACACAGTCTCAAAATAAATGCTTATTTTATCTTTTAATTTGGAGGTAGCACTTTCTCAATTAGCAATAAACTTAATATGTTACATAAAAGCAGGTCATTTAATTAAGACATTTTTTAAAAAATCCATTTATACTATGCTTAAATTTTGAATACAATTTGGAACTAAAAACCAGATGATAATTTCATATTTCAATAAAAAATTTCAAAAGGGAAACGAAACATTTAAATATCACTTAAATATGGTTATAAAAATGACAACTGAGATTATTTTTGCAGATGATTTTTAATAACGAATAAATAGTAATAAGCTACCACAGCTTAATGGTAAGGATACGCGCCTCTTAACCAAGGAGTGCGGGTTCAAACCCGGGACGTACCTCTAGATTTTTCAAATCTATGTACGTATACCACTAGCTCGACGGTGAGGGCAACATTGTGATGAACCTGCAAATTCAAACAACTTTGGAATTGTAACCATGATCTAAAAATTGTCTGGTTCCCCTATCTTAGGGTTACGAAGGTCAGACCGGCAGTCGCTTCAATGTAATTACCAGACTCGCTAAATCCTGGATCATGGTCTAAGCGGACCCCGTCTAAGCACGGGACATAACGCTAGGAAGATGATGATGAAACAGATAAAAATCTATATTACCCACCAAATAAATTGATATATCTCTAAAGGCATATATCATTGGAATCGTTGTAGATGTTATCACCAAAGATTTGTTTCCTTAAAACGTAGGTGTCCGCTGGGACCGTTGTTCAGTTCATGTCCCCACTCTCCCGGGTTATTGAAACGAATGCTTCAAAAGTGTCGGGCGATTAAATTAAGTAATTGTTTACATCAATATCACAGAAGTGGCGGCGAATTTACGATAAGAACGGTGCTTGGCCTATTTCCAAAGGAACTCAAATAAATTGCTTTATTGAAAACTGTCTGTAAAACATTCGGTTAGGTTTTACAACGATTTTGATGTTGGTAATGACAATTTTAAAAAGAAAACAAAATTAAAGCTGGGAAACTTTTGTCGATTTAAGTTCTTGGTTTTCTCTTTACGGAGTTCCAGGATGAGCTGGTGAATTGGTCTAAATATTTTATATTCTATTTTTTTTTCTCCTTTGACTGTGCCTGCCCCTTCGGGGACTATGGGCGTGATGTTATGTATGTATGTATAATTTATAGCCGGTTCATTGGCCATTTTACTTAAATAAGCAAGTATTTTTTCAAACGATAAGGAAACAAAAACAGTATAGTAAGTAATTTAACGTAAATGATAAGAAAAACCATCTCATATTGAAAATAAATATCAGCCGCTAAAAATCAGAGTCATGATCTGCCTTCAGGTAGCTCGCGATTTGAGCTGATCGGGCGCCCTTCTTGCACATACCATGTTTTTTGTTTGTCTTTGTAACTAACTAAACTTCACGCCACTCCCCTAGCGGGGTAGGCAGAGAGAACCGAACGCCATATGGCACGATCCTTACACACCTCACTCGCCTCTTCAACATTCATAATCCTTTTCATACAAGCTCTATGGTTTTTATGACTCCTAACATCACCTTCTGTAAAATTTTTTTTTTTTTTGTGTGTGTCAAATAAAGTATTTCTTTCCTTTTTATTGCCCGCCAATATGACATAATGGAAATTCAGAGTTTAATTTATTCAGAAGATCTATTAACTAGTTTTTTTTTTTCTATTAGATAAACGTATGCGGATGTTTCAATTATATCCCTATTTATAATCTAGGTTAAATATTATGCCACGTGTCCCCACACTTACAAAATAATACCTTGAACAATTAAAGGCAATTATTAACCCCAACCCTTCGAAACGAAATAACGGAGGGGAGAAGAGGAAAAGGCTTCACTCAAATGAGGCGTAAATGCACTAAGGCCCGTGAGGGGTGACTTTATTACATTTGGTCACTTGTTTGTAACGTTTAGGGGTTAAAAGTTTACTTTGTAAGGTATATAATATTTAATTAAATAAATAAATAAATTCTCAAGACTGACACACCAATTCCCTAGTTCCAAACTAAGCTTATAAGCTTGTGCTATGGATACTAGGCAAACGGATAGACATACTTAAATACGTTTATAAACATCCATGACTCGATTAAAAATGTCCATGTTCATCACACGAAACATTTGCTCCTAGCTGGATTCGAACCTGCGACCCTTGGTTTCGTAGTCAGCGTCTGACCACTCGACCAACGGGCCTGTCAATGCATGATTTGCTGTGCGTGTGTGTGTGATATTATAATCATTGTCTAGAATGTCGTAAAATGCGACTAATGATAAGATATCAGGTATACTCCACAAGGTAGACTCCACAAGTCCACGAACACGCCACGTATGACTACTTTTTTACAATTTTTCATCTAGCCCAGTCCAGTTTTGTTTTTGGCTGAAAATTGTTGTCTCCTTCAGGGATTACGGGTGTGTTGACATGTGTATACCCACGATTTGTTATTACTAAATATATTTACGTGACCCAAAAATGCTTACATTACAGTACAAATAAATAATAAATAAATATCCAACGACATCACATACATTGATCTGACTCCGAGGTAAGTAGCTTAAGCACTTGTGTTATGGATATCAGAATCAACAGTGGTATTACAAATATATACTTAAATATTGGATATTAACACCCAGACACAGAACAAACACAAGTATTCATCACACGAATGTTTGTCCTGGGTGGGGATCGAAACCCACAACTCTTGGCGCATGGGGCAGGGTCACTACCGAATGCGCCATCGAGCCAGTCAATGGTTGTAATCATTTGATATGTTTAAATTATAACACAAACTATGGCTTGATAAAAAGCTGTGTAAAAGTGGACTTTCTGCTCCTAATCTTTTTACTACAGTTTACAGACATTTATAGTCAGATGTTAGCTCTATATTTAAAACAAAATCTAGATTATTATCTTAACATTTATTTTGTACATCTCTGTGTCTTTTCAATTACAATCAGTCTATTTAATTATTATAAACGAGATATTATTTCTGTGTGTGTACGTCTTAACGCCCCAACTACTGAGCCGATCGTAATAAAATTGCGCATAAAGTTTCAACGTTGAAAAAAGATGGACCATTTGTGCGATTAAATATTATTTAAGTAGTTTACCGCAAATTTATTTTATGGTTTTATTTGCGATCTAGCGGGATGCATATTAGATCTTAAAACGCCGTGAAAGTTTTCACATGGAATTATTTTAAAATCACATAATCAATCTAATCACAAATTCCTTGATTTTATTGAAATGTTTTTTCTCGTTAATTAGTAGGAAAAGCCGAATAGAAAGATAGTTTAGTTAAGTTTAAGCAAAAACCAAAGTTAAGTTCATTAAAAGTTGAAAAAAAATTCAACCGATAGAACTTACTCCTTTCGCGTTGCTTCCTCATCTAAATTTATGTTACGAAGCTTTTTCTTCTAAGTTTATGGAAGTTTTTGAATTTATCCGTACGATTCAATAAGTTCATGAGTGTCATTAAGTTAAAGCTGGTTTGAGCTGGAATGATAATGACAGACAAGATGACATTTTTAAACCTTGAACTTTGTTTCCTTTTTGACCATAAATTGATGACATGTTAGATACATCAGACAACATGACATACATTGATCTGATCCTGAGCTTCGACACTTGTGGTTCAGATGTCAGAATTAATTGTGGTCTCGCAATTATGTTGTATATTTCCAACATACGAGTGTAATACAAGTTTATGTAGGTAAGAGGAAATTTAAAATGGTTTTCCTAAAGAGACCTCATCGAAATTTTCTCGGAACCTTTAACCTAACTCAATTTTGTTTTTGGTTAAATGCTGAGAAGGAGATAATGATTTTTTTTGCTCCTAGTACTTTGATTATCTCATCTAAAATTGTGGTTATATCTTTGGTTAATATTAATACTAGTAACTACGCCACAGTTGTCAATAAAGTTGTCAAAACCCTAATCAATATTGCAAAGGCAACAAATGATCCTCTAAATATCAATTGACTTTAAGAGGTATTTTCGAGCGCAAGGCGTATGTATATGAGGACTAGCTCATAAATAGAGGAGCGAATGAGGAGTAAACACAGCGCGGGACTCATTAGACGCCTGGTTTATTGGCGTTACAATTTGCCTGAACATGCGAGACAGGGTAATATCGATAAGGGAGAGAAATGCCACATTACTCCTACATTTTCGATAAATTTTTTGTGAACGTTTTGTTGAAACGTATCGAGAGAGTAAAGTGTTGGATTGAATTTAAAAAAAACGATTAACTAATTATTTCTTTGGTTTATTTACCAGGGTACCACTGGCCTGGTTATGTAATTCAATGTGATAAAGAGTTACTTAATAAATTTCAAAGTTATAAGGCAGTCATGTTTTCAAAGATGTATAGTTAAACAAGATGAAATAATGCATTCAAATAAAAATAATATTTCACAATTAAAGATTTTGATAGCATATTAATTTAAACGTTAGATTTTTTAATTTTTGTAAATAATTCAATTTATTTCCCTGTAGACGAATTACTTTATTAGTTACAATGTTAATCCTTGAAACAATTTCTAAATAATAAATGAATAATTCTCCGGACTGACACACCAATTCTCTAGTTCCAAACTAAGCTATAAGCTTGTCCTATCGATACTAGGTAAACGTATAGACATACTACATTTACATTACAAATTATAAATACATTTATAAACATCCATGACTCGAGTACAAATGTCCATGTTCATCACACGAAACATTTGCCTGCAGCTGGATTCAAACCCGCGACCTTCGGTTTCTTGGACAGGGTCTCTGACCACTCAACCAACGGGCCTGTCAATCTAATAATATAATTAACGAATTTGATATTTATTGAATAATTATTTTCAACTCTAAGTTAATTAATAAAAATATTTTTTACGTGAATTTATTCCTCGGAAAATACTAAACAATTTATAATTTCTATAAGAGTCATAACAATAAAGTAAATTAGAGACTTATTTTATATTTATAGTCCTTAAACTTTGGAATATTACGGCTGCAATTACGAAAGAACTTTAAGCACCTAGCTAAACATTTTTTATCTCAAAATATCTACTATCTAACTAACTAAACTAGGTAAAATGTTTCTATATATACATCCTAATTTAATTTATACCTAAATTTAAAGTTCCACAATAGAAATTATATAATTTTTTGCACTGATAATAAATGTTACCAAAGACGTGATTTTTTAAACAACGTCAAAACCAACTAAGAGAGTATTTAAATAAAATCTGTAAAATTAAAATATGAATATTTGAAATAATTGCATTAATATGAAATAACAATTTATCAAACATGATGCATAGTGTCATGCTGGACTCTGAAAAATTCGACATGAGTATTTCATTTCAAAGTACAATCCGGTGCCCCAAACATGTGGCTGTCATGTGCGTCTCCCGATCAGTCCGCATCAACCCTCGAGACGTCCACCAAAATCTGACTGACTGTATAGGCAGTCTGAGGGGGTCAACGGAGGGGGGGGCACGCAAATGATACGCGAGCGACGCGCGCCGCATCGATCGCCATGTGCGCGGTGCCGACCCGCAACCCCCCCTTCCCTCTCCGACCCCCCTCAACCCCCCAGGGCCCCCCGAGCCCCGCCAGACATAGACACCCTACGCACAGACACGCACACACCGCTTGATCTAATGTGTTCTGCCAAATGATCCGCCTCGAATAATAAGTCGTCTATGTAGACCAAAAACTGATTGTCATTCAAACGCGAAATCGTGGGCTGTGATACTCATTTCATAATACACAAACGCGATTTGTTTCATGCCGCAAAAAAAAAACTGTCATATTTGATTTATTGATTGGATATTAGCTTTGATAGTATTAAGAGCTCATGAAAACATTTAAAAAAAATCCGTAGAAGATTTGCACTGAGAAATTATGACGAAGTTTTTTTTTTATCGTAATACGCCTTAATGTAAACCATTTCAATATCAATCTAAACATTCAAATCTATTCAATTGGAATGTTCCCGTGTCGACATCGTGTCGAAACGCAAACCGAATTCGCACCGCACGGCGCGATATCAATTATTATTTATGACAACAGCGCGTGTACCGGTTATTCATTAGCGGAGCGTGCTCGGGGGAGGTTAATTGAGCCCACCACGTGGCGACAATTATTTACCTTCAGGTGAACACGTGCTTGTCGCCCTTCAGACTCCGCCAACGCACGAACTACAAAACATTCTACAACCCAACCCTCTACGACACTCCTTTGCTCTAAAAGCACAATACCACACACTAAAATAGCGTATAAAACTATTGGCAAAGCATTGCGAAGGAGCTAACTAAAAATGAAGAAATAAGATGGTGAATTTACAGACATTCCGGTTTAATGTTTCTACGGAGAACGGCCGACGTGAATTTCGACTTTAACTGCGAGTGATAAAGTCTAAATTACGCTCTGCTCGCCGCCACCACATAAATATGTATATGCGAGACACGACCGTAACTGTGGTTTAGGCAACTTAACGTTATGGGGTTTTATGGAGATTACTAAAACTTTTAAATTGTGATATAAATCTTCTACCGTCTGAATTCTGTCTGATCGCTAAAGTCGCAAGCTAGTAATTACGACAAATGTTTTAATGGAAATCGCAAACGCATACCGAGACCGCATGCGGTCAATAAGGATAACATAAAATTTTACGAGATAATACAAAATTTAATGACAGCTCTATGCGTCTGCCATCTACTGACTAAGCGCTACAACTAGTAACTAATCTAATACTACAGAAGCATTGCCTGGTCGTAAATAAACGCAAAAATGTAGCATTCGGGCGCTCCAACGTCGGCACCCAAAATCTAGGGCATGTGATCTGCACTCGCGGTCGCTAGATCTTAACTCACATTAGCCACAAATGTAGACAGTCCGAGAGGGTCTTATTGCTAGGTGATATAGAAAACGTAAACACAGTCAACAGAAACCGGGGCGTCGCGAACTGGGGAACGTGGGACGCGTGTGTCGAGCTCGCGAAGACTTCATTTGGTCCTATCGCGCCATCGGCGGTGCGTGCTTCGCGGCGTCTGCTGAGCGACTGAGGCGCCCGCCGGCTCCCCCCCCTCCGGCCCCCGCGCTGCATCCTTCAAACGCTCCCTGATAATCGGGAGAAAATACTACACATAGCTGCAATTGGAACGCCGCATAGTATTCTTTTTTGGCCATGAGTCAGGCGGTAATTGCATCTACTGTCATTGGCTGGTTCTTTGAACTCGTCGGGAGGACTATTTCGAATGCGATTTCGTCCTCGAGAAGTTTCCGCTCAAAAGGGTCGGCTTTAATCAGTTTTTGCGATTTTGGTGTCGTATTTTAGAGTGTAAACGTCACTATGTAAGGCAGTCACGTCGCGGTATTGAGGCGAGACGACGCAAAACGTTCTGTTTGTCCTCTGTTGTCACTCGTCTCGGTTTCCTCGGGGTCGTAATTTAGACCTATCTGCCTTAGATAAAAGCAAAATAAATTTGTCAGGCGGCACTTGGTAATGTCAGTTTTTTGCCTCGTCTGGCTTCGCGTTTGTATTTCTGATATATTCCAGACTTTCTTATGGTGTTCGGCGTAATATTAGATCTGAATTTATATTGGCTCTGTTTGAGAGAGTGACATTTACCGTTTTTGTGTTCATCCTACTCATAAGATAACATGTTCGATCACAAAAATATAACATTATAATTAAAATTTTTGAACGATCTCCAAAAAGTCGAATATCTTAATCAAATTACCATCTAATCCAGCCCATTGTCCCAAGTTAAACAGGGACTTAAAAAGAATGTGCCAACTGTGTTTCTTGCCTAGCATGTCGTAAAAGGCGACTAATGGTATATCGGGTTTTGGTTGTGTGATTGTGTAGGCGACGAACTAGCCATTTGTCACAACATTTTTACCGTTTTCCTTTCCATCTAACCCAGTCCAGTTTTGTTTTTGGCTGAATGTGGTTAAAGTAGCCAGCTGCCCCTTTGACTCTGCCTACCCCTTCGGGGATTATGGGCGTCATGTTATGTATGTTAATCAAATTAACTACTTTAAAGAATATCATATACGGTTGAACCACTACTTATGCTTTGTTACAATCTTATTCCATATTGAATCGTAATTTATTGACAGGCCCGTAGGTCGAGTGATCAGATATCTTGCCCACGAAACCAAGTGGCGCGGGTTCGAATCCCGCTACGTGCAAATGTTTTGTGTGATGAACATGGACATTTGTACTGTAGTCATGGATGTTTAAAAAAGTATTTGATTATGTCTACCCGTTCACCTAGTATCCATAGCACAAGCTTATAAGCTTAGTTTGGAACTAGGGAATTGGTGTGTCAGTCTGGAGAATTTATTTATTTATTGTAATGCAGTCAGATTAGATTATTAAATGTTTTAATCTATTTAGTGTCAAGTAGGTACTATTCAAAACAAATAAGTGTACATCTCACACAAATATGAGGAGACTTCTGTTGGAACTGGATTTGTATGATCCTAGTGTCTACTATCATAATTGCAGTCATCTAACAATTGATTGCAAGATTTTGTTAGCTACTTGAAATTATAGTTACACATTAACTAACTAACTTACTTCATATATCCAAAATTAATTTCTATATGCTTACCGCTTACGCAGAAGAAACCAGTTACTTATAAATAAAATACATTGAAGTTTTGTTGAGTAAGCGCGTCCTATATTTTCTTCTTCCTTTATATAAGGATCGTGTTGTTGCAAAAAGGGTTGCAAACGAGGAATGGAAAGGGAAATAGAAAAATTAGGGGCGGGTTATACGTAATATTACTATCGCAATAATTGTAATGTATCCTCAGTTACTTGATATACCTAAAATTCTTAGTTAATCTAATTTGCCAACTAATTTAACTTTATTTTTGGTTTAATGCATTTTAAGCAGCTTTATTGCTTTAAGACTGCATATTCCTTTGGGGGTAACAGGCGTGAGGTTATATGTATGTATACGAGTATGTATCCTTAGATAAGAGCGGTAGTAGCTCAATGGTAAGGACCCACGTCTCTTAACCAAGGGGTGCGGGTTCAAACCCAGGCAACCATGGATGTGTAACCATGATCCAAATTTGTCTGGTTCCCCTATATAAGGGTTACAAAGGTCAGATCGGCAGTCGCTTCAATGTAATTACCAGACTCGCTAAATCCTAGATCATGGTCTAACTGGACCCTGTCTAAGCACGGGACATAACGCTAGGAGGATGATAATGTATCCTTACTTACTAAATTTATAAAGATATATATCTAACTAACTAACTAAAATTCAAGCCACTTCCCTCGCGGGGTAGGTAGAGAGAACTGAACGCCATATGGCACGATCTTTAAACACACTTGCTTCTTCAACATTTATGATCCATTTCATACAAGCTCTACGGTTTTTATGGCTTCTAACATCATCTTCTGTCAATACACGATCAATCTGGTTGTGGTAGGTGAGCCTTCCGAGGCTCTTACATCCTTCCACTGTCGCATTGTATATCTGTTTAATCTTTCGTCAACCATTCTTTCCACATGTCCGATCCACCGGAGCATGCCTCTTCTTACCTTGACTCCGAATTGACTTTACTTGACTTTTTATTTGACTGGCTCGATGGCAGATTCCGTAGTGACCCTGCCCCATGCGCCAAGAGTTGTAGGTTCGATCCCCACCCAGGACAAACATTCGTGTGATGAATACTTGTGTTTGTTCTGTGTCTGGGTGTTAATATCCAATATTTAAGTATATACATATTTGTAATACTACTGTTGATTCTAATATCTGTAACACAAGTGCTTAAGCTACTTACCTCGGAGTCAGATCGATGTCGTCGGATATTTATTATTTAGTACTCCGACGCTGTCTTTCTGTAAAAAATATATTTCATATTTATATACTTCTTACAGTCTACTGTCAAACGGTCCAGGGTAGGATGGTAGTATAAAAAGGTCACATTTGCAATTCTGCTCTGCAATTCATATTGAGTGAAGCATTATACCAATTTCCATAGAAAATTTGTCAAGCTGATGAATTGTTGAATACAAATCAAGCTACAATAGGTTGGTATGTGTTAATATTTTCTGATTTGTACTGTGCTCGTTTTATATATTTTATTAGAATAAGAAACGGCTGTCAATGCTGTGTATTTTATCAATGGCAATTGTTATATTAAGTGCTAGTTAATTGTAAGCTGATGTTTATTAAACAGGTTTATTTTCATAATGAATCCGTCTTTAAAAATTATAAATCTGAAAAACTAATATCTAAATATTTTTATATTTCGTGTATAAACAGAGGCTACTTTTTCTCATGATAAAAAAAAATCCTGTAACGACGACATAAAACCAAGCAGAGCCGCGGGCACAACTAGTATTTAATAAAAAAATATCTTTGGTATGAGGTCCGATCCTATAAATATATGTTTAAACAAAAAACACATGGATTATTTTTCCGATCGTTTATGAAGTAATTGTTACTGACTAATTAACAATTTTAGTTAATTTCAACAAACAATTTTATTAATGACTAGCTGTGCCAGCGGTGTCACCCGCGCTTATGGTTAATATTATAAAGACTATTTCCGTCATACATGATTTCTATGTAACTTTAACCATTAAGGCTGCACACGCGACGGAAGCTTAAAAAATGGGGTAACTTCTCCCATTTTCCCAACATTTCCCTTCACTACTCTGCTCCTATTGATTGTAGCGTGATGAAAAGTATACTATAACTTGCCCAGGAGTATGAAGAATAATTGTACCAAATTTCGTTAAAATCCGTCAAGTAGTTTTTGTTTCTATAAGGAACATACAGACAGACAGACAGACAGACAAAAATTTTACTGATTGCATTTTTGGCATCAGTATCGATCACTAATCACCCCCTGATAGTTATTTTGAAAATATATTTCATGTACAGAATTGACCTCTCTACAGATTTATTATAAGTATAGATAGGGCCTGATGCCAATTTGACTCTCCCTACCCCTTCGCGGATTATGGGCGTGATGTTATGTATGTATGTAATTTTAACAATCAAGTTTAGTTAATTTCCTTGCCTACATACGGTTGACAGACTTAGTTATTCATAATAACTTATCTGACATGACTCGTAGCTTGCTGGTACGGCGTGTCGTAGCAGCTCGTAGAACCGTAGTCGATTTTGTAGCATTGCATCGTAGATACTTCGGAGTCAGGGAATTTGAGATTTTCGTCCTGTTTGAAACTTCTGTTTGAACTTTCTGTAGTACTGTAGTATTTTGGCTTGCAGAATGTATTCATATGACTTGAATATATTTCTTATGCAAGATTAAAATAAAGTCATGAAAATATATGTAGTTTCATCTATTAAAATAATGGTATTATTTAATTTATTATATTACAGTTACACTTAGTCCTTCGTAAAATTTGTATTAAAATAAATTTCATAAATTTCTTTGATGTCACAATGTTTATGTTAATTCTGGAATATCAGAAAATAAAATGTTATAGCATTAAAAATATTTCTGTAGTTCTGCAATGTAGTTTTATAGTTTTGTAGTTTTATAGTCAGTTATCTTGGGACTCATAAGTGAGATCATTTGCCTACACGACTACGACATGCTACGTAATACGTAGCATGTCGTAGCGTCGTAGCAATAACATGCTCATGTTGCTCATAGCGTTCAGTTGTAGTAATTGTTGTATAATTCTGACGGACTAAATAGAATGATCGTTTTTTGACACAGTATTGTCCCCTATTGGAGTTATTGATAAAAATTTTCAGAAAAATTTTAAATAGCATATCTATAGACATATGTAAGTTTCGTTTTTGAGCTTAAATATTCAAACAAAAGTAATTATGCTTAAATATATTCGAATTTCTTTAGGTTTCTCAAAATTCCATGCATTGTCGTATGAGGGAAGTGGTTGGTGGTGGAATTATGAAAATTCGGCACGCGGCGCGGTGGCGCGGCTTCTGTTATGGCCGTTACTCGAGAGCGGGCGGCATAAATCTCTCTTTTTAATGCTATGCAATTTACTGCACTGGATAGAATTATTGCTAGTACAAAAGCGCCCCGGGAGCCTGCACACTTAAGCCTGCAGGCAGATGCGGTATTGTCAATGGATCGGGCCAATTTTAGAGTACCCTCACACATAACAGGCATGCAATAAAAGCAGAAATAGCACTGTCTATCTGTCAATAAAACTTTTTGTTACGGGTGTGGGGTCTCATTAACAATGTGTACGTACATACTAGCTTCAATCAAAGATTGTATCTTAAAATATTACAAGGAAATTCGCTTCATACATAAAATATGAGAAACCTTGTTTTTTTTTTTATTTCATACATTTTCCTTCAAATAGTTTTGTTATTCCCACAATCAAACATCATGAAAATTGATCCAGCCGTTCTTGAGTTATAAATGGTATCACTAACATGTCTTTCTTTTATATAAATAGATGTTATATAAACTATCAATTTTCGTCACAAAGATTATATTTTAATAGACTGTAAGTATAGCATATTTCCAACTATTAACTGAACATTATGCAAGTGGATTTATAATCAGAATAGAACCATGTCGCACGACAAATATCACCAAAGGAATGTGCAATTACTGCAACAAAGTTCCAGGACGGTTTATGAGCCTCGGCTACTAACTACTTACTAGGTCAGTTAAAAGATTTAATAGTTAACTTTGCAAATAAAAGCTCAATGATTCTTTATACGTTTTAATTGGTTTTTACTGCATTGAGTTCAACTGGACAGTGACATCACAATATTACCATCCTCGCGTCATATACCATGCTAAATCGGAGTCTGCTTAGGCCATGATCCATGATTTAACACGTCTGATTATTACAGCTTTCAATCCAACCCAGCCCACTATCCCATGTTGGTCTGGGACTTAAAGAATATGCCAACTGTGGTTCTTGCCTAGCATGTCGTAAAAGGCGACTAATGGTATATCGGGTTTTGGGTGTGTGATTGTGTAGGCGACAGGTTAGCCGCTTGTCACTGCTTTTTCACAATTTTCCATCTAACCCAGCCCGGCTTTATTTTTGGCTGAATGTGGTTGAAGGGGCATGCTCCCCTTTGACTCTGCCTACCCCTTCGGGGATTATGGGCATGATGTTATGTATGTATGTATATGATTATTACATTAATGCGACTGCCGATCTGACCGTGAAGAGTGACGAACTCTTAGATAACTAACAATTTGCAATTTAATTAACCTTTAGATATAAAAAATCATTAGGTTAGGTTGGCCTTACCGCTTAAATGCATAGACTCGATTATTTACGATGCTGCAGTTTACCTATATACTATGCAGGATATGATCAAGATTTATTAGTTAGTTAGTTAGTTAGTTAAAATTTCAAGAATAATTCAAAAAACTCATGCCCAGGCTAGCCACTTCCTTAACCCGTTAATGAAGTCTACATTCAAATCCCTTCATTCTCGTGATGTTTGAAGAAATTGGCGACAATTGTTATAATTTACGTTAAATGTTTTGCGCAATCGACCTTTAAATAATAAATAAATAATAATAATAAATATCAGACTACATCACATACAAGTCAAAAAATAGTCAAAAAATCTTTATTTACGTAGGCTTCAAAAAAGCACTTGTGAATCGTCAAGTACTAGGTACAAAGTAGAACAATTTGAATCTACCACCGGTTCGGAATGTCGCATCTACCGAGAATAAATCGGCAAGAAACTCGGACCGGCAAAGAATACATTGATCTGACTCCGAGCTAAGTAGCTTAAGCACTTGTGTTACGGATATAAGAATCAACAGTGGTATTACATAATATATATTTAAATATTGGATATTAACACCGAGATACAGAACAAAAACAAGTATTCATCACACGAATGTTTGTACTGGGTGGGGATCGAACCCACAACTCTTGGCGCATGTGGCAGGGTACTACCAAATGCGCCATCGAGCTTGTCAAAATGTATATATCTTCGTTCATTGATAGAGCTTAAGTTATCGGACATACTAAATTCCTTAAAATAAAATAATAATGTTATGTTTATTCTCACGCACAGTTCTGTTTTAACACATCTAACATGATGTAACACGCTGTGATGATGCAATGTTCCAAATCTAAACGGATAAAGGTCAAGCTGTACACACAATTTTTGTTGGAGAAAGATAACAATTATAACTAATAGGATGGCTGTAATTAAAAAAATATGAACATGAGCATATTTATTAAGAAGGTTTCCCTAATCTTAATCAGCAGCGCAAAGTACCTACGCGTTATTATAAAAAGTTTGGAATCTGCCGTAATATGACAGTATGTTTCTCAAAAAAATGTGACTTATTTTCTTTTTACCTAGACTTAATTAGAACGAGAGCTTATCTAATAAGGGTTTTCCAAAACAAAAAAACCACCAGATGGCACGAGAAAGTCTCGTGGTCTTATCGCTGTCACTATTGGCTCTTTGTTGACAACTAACCAATGAGGAGGGTGACAAGACCGCAAGTCACAGTTACGCCATCTTTTGGGTGTTTTAATTAAAAAAACCCTAATTGTAAGCATAGCCTTTAATTAGGGATCAGCGCCGCCAAGTTTTTTATCATAATACTTTAATGTACCACATATTAAAGATATGTAAAACATGTTTTAAGAAAGGCTATTGAGTTTCTTGCGGCACCCCTTCTCATCATTTACGTTGACGTGCTGGTAGGGTCAAAAAGTGTGACGTGCAAATGAATTTGTTATAAATATACTTGCACAAATCATTTCTTTTCATTTGGAATCTTTCATATGACAATTTCAGTTAATTCCGCAAAACCGCAAAAATAATATACAAATGAAAGGACAGATTTGATCCCGAAAATTTTCTATTGGAATCAACACAGAGCAATAAATAAGTTTCAAGAAAACAAATTTTAAAACTTCTTTGCCCTTGATAAATGTGGTCCAGTTCTCAGTTTATCTTGTGTATAAATGGCAAAAAAAGTAGAACGAGGAAATGGAATCTGGTGTATAAATCGTCCCTTACTGCACAGTTACATGGGAGCCGCCTGCAGTGGCCCAGTCGTTAGTCTAGCTGCAATGTGTTCTTACAAGACCTCTTGAATGTTGTGGGAAAATGGGCTGTTTTTTTTTTCTTTTTTCTTAACACACTTCTGTTGGAAACGACTATGTGGGTAAATATTTTGTAACGGAATTCATTTTTAACCACTTCTAAAAAGGAGGAGGTTCTCAATTCGTCTGTATGAATAATATATTTTTTTTTTATGTATATTCACCGATATTTCCGTCAATTATGGACGGATTTCAACTTTCTTTTTTGGTGGATAGGGTTCACTTTAATACGTATTTTAATACTTGTCATGTATTAAAATGCGTATTACTTTGGCCTAAGTAAATTTATTTTTTACTTTTTAACCGACTTCAAAAAAACGGAGGAGGTTCTCAATTCGATAAAATTTTTTTTTTATTAGGTTCGTTTTTGAAGTCGTTTTTTTAGGGTTAACTTTTAGGTCTATTGGACCGAGTTGATTTTATGTTTTTACTAGCATCATTTATATAGATAATGCTCATGATGGGGTGCTTTATTAAATTCTGTATTTTTAATCTTTCTAAACAACGGGCATACAACGTACTCAGATTTCTTTTTAATATAACGTGCCCATTCACAGCAAGCTATGTCATCTTTCTAGCGTTATGTTCCGTGTTTAGACGGACCCGCTTAGACCATGATCCAGGATTTAGCGAGTCTGGTAATTACATTGAAGCGACTGAGGATCTGACCTTCGTTACCCTAAGATGGGGGAACCAGACAATTTTTGGATCATGGTTACAAATTCACAGTTGTTTGAATTTGCAGGTTTCATCACGATGTTTTCCCTCACCGTCGAGCTAGTGGTATAAATACGTATATAGATTTGAAAAATCATGATGTACGAGCCCGGGTTTTAACCCACACTGCTCGGTTAGGAGGCGCGTGTCCTTATCATTGAGCTACCACCGCTCTTTTCGACAAAACTGTACAACAGTAAATATATACTATCAAACTTGCAATTACCATAAGGTTAGGCAAAGCACACGGAGCAGCAGCCTTTTAGACCTTATATATATCACCTATATAACCTAGATATATAATTGGGTCAGCCATTACCTAACATCTTTAGTCGCCTTTTGCGACAGTCATTGCAAGCTCTGTGAGTACCAGACTAACATGGGAAACCAGATTTAATAACTGATTTACAAAGCCAAATGTAAGCGCCGAATCTCGAACCGCGGATGGAAACTAGTGCCTATTACAAGAAGTTATACCCAAATTCTCTGAGCCGTTTCGAAGTAACCAGCCAATTGTCGCTTCGGCTGAGATTCGTAATGTGAAAATACTTCCAGCGGCTAACAATTTTATCTCGCCAGGATTATCGCAAAAAGACTAATTCAGCTACGTACCCGTCACCTAATAAAATATACTGCAGTGCTCTATAGCTGGCCAAGTGCAAATTTGTCTTACGTGATTTGTGACAGCCACTTCGCTCTGGTTGAATTAATTGGGTTTACGAGGTAATCTGGGAATAATCTATTGGCAATAACAGACGCTGCCGACAACAGTTTATGGTACAATATTTACAATTCATCTGGATTATTAATTCCGTAATGCATGATGAGAATTACACGCAGTGAAACAAGTTCGTAGCTAGATTATCGATTAAGTGTAACTTTGTGTATTAAAGTAATTTGAAATCCAAATAGTGGTGGAAATAAAATAATGACATTGCAAGCCATTAGAAGTCCATGTATAAATATTTTCATACTAGCAGAGCCCCGCGGTTTCACACGCGTAGTTCCCGCCCCCGTGGGATTAATGAGATAAAATATAGCCTATGTTACTTGCTGATAAAGTAGCTTTCCATTGGTGAAAGATTTTTTCATATCGGTCCAGTAGTTTCATGGTCTATTCAATAAAAACATCATCATCTTCCTAGCGTTATGTCCCGTGCTTAGACGGGGTTCGCTTAGACCATGATCCAGGATTTAGCGAGTCTGGTAATTACATTGAAGCGACTGCCGATCTGACCTTCGTAACCCTAAGATAGGGGAACCAGACAATTTTTGGATCATGGTTACAAATCCAATTTTGTTTGAATTTGCAGGTTTCATCACGATATTTTCCTTCACCGTCAAGCTAGTGGTATAAATACGGACATAGACTTGAAAAATCCAGAGGTACGTGCCCGGGTTTGAACCCGCACTCCTCGTCCTCCTCCTATTCAATACAAACAACAAACAAGCAATCAAATCCTCTTTATAATATTAATATGATAGGCACTGCATAGTGGTTCTGTGCCCAGAGTAGAGGCCAAAACCCACTATGGGAGCCAACAACTGACCTTACTTCCCTGTTGTTATATACCTACTTACCATTTGACCTTATTCTTGACCATTAATCAAAAATATTTCAACTGGCTTGGCACCAATTTGAACCGCTTGGCAAATCTTGTTTTTACATAACATACATACACATAACATCACGCCCATAATCCCCGAAGGAGCAGGCAGAGTCGAAGGGGCAGCAGGCCCTTTAACCACATTCAGCCAAAAATAAAACTGGGCTGGGTAAGATGGAAAATTGTGAATAAGGAGTGACAAGTGGCTAGCTCGTCGCCTAGACTCACATACCCAAAACCCGATATACCATTAGTCGCCTTTTACGACATACTAGGCAAGAGACATCATCATCATCTTCCTAGCGTTATGTCCCGTGCTTAGACGGGGTCCGCTTATACCATGATCCATGGTGTAGCGAGTCTGGTAATTACATTGAAGCGACTGCCGATCTGACCTTCGTAACCGTAAGATAGGGGAACCAGACAATTATTGGATCGTGGTTACAAATCCATAGTTATTTGAATTTGCAGGTTTCATCACGATGTTTTCCCTCACCGTCGAGCTAGTGGTATAAATACGTACATAGATTCGAAAAATCCAGAGGTACGAGCCCGGGTTTGAACCCGCACTCCTCGGATAAGAGGCGCGTGTCCTTTCCATTGAGCTACCACCGCTCCACAACATACTAGGCAAGAGACACAGTTGGTATATTCTTTTTAAGTCTCAGATCAACATGGGAGAAATCAAAATCATTAAAATAACAGCCTTTTCAATGACATACTTATATATGTACAAAAGACAAACACATGTACAAATGAACCGCAAAATAAACGAATGCATCAATCATCAATGTATTTAATCTTAATAGAAATAACTGTAACGACTTAATACGCAATTATCTATCTATTTCGTTGCCAGATATTATCTATGTTAAACAGTTTACACAGATTTTAGACCATCATTCAGGACCCGGTCCCATAAAAGTCAAAAGTGAAAAGTCAAAAATATCTTTATTTACGTAGGCCTCAAAAAAGCACTTGTGAATCGTCAAGTAACCTATTACTTGAAAATTCAAATTGTTCTACTTTGTACCTATACAAAGTAGAACAATTTGAATCTACCACCGGTTCGGAATGTCGCATCTACCGAGAAAAAACCGGCAAGAAACTCGGTAGTTACTCTTTTCAATGCCAGATTGAATATAAAAATTAAAATTTACAGATTAAGTTAATATTTATACCAAGAACTAATCATATATTACAGGATCTTTTGCGTTGCATTAACACTATAAATAATCACTCCGCTTGTGACCACGGTCGTTGCAACACGTCCAAAATATCAATCTGTAAGTACTCATGTACTATACAATGCATATCGCGTTTAGTCCCGTTTCAAGTAATCTATCCAGTTCCCGGAAACACCTGGGAGTCTCCCGGAGTACATAATTTCACATGACATAACGTGTCATCTCTTCGACCTTGAACGCGCCAACAAATCGGCCAAAGTATATTTTAACCCCAAATTAAGTGGTGAGATTTTCTTTGACTACCCGCGCCGGCGGGTCTCCAGCGTTGCTCAGAATTGAAAGGGCCTATAGTTGAAATTTTGTCAGACGAGTTTGAACTCTATTTACTGGGATTAGGTTGGCTTTTAAGAGGGGAGGGGGGTGGAAACAGGGGCGTGTGGTGGGCTCGAACGGCGCGTCCTTTAAGAAAATGGAGACAATACGATTATAGTATTGCAGTATATGCAGAGAAGTGAGATGGGATGCGTATTTTTTATATTCGAACTTTAGTTGCTTTTGATACTGGGAGTATGATGACATGAAAATCTGGGGAAGGATGGTGGAAGGATGTTAATAATGGTGACAATATAAGGCTAGTAATCAAGTAATTGAATGAACTAGCTATGAGACCTATATGTTCTGATGCATTGAACTTTTTCCTACTATTTGTTAGACTACAAAGAGTTATTTCTAATGTCAAATAAATAAATATAAGTTCACGGATGGGAGGGGTTGGAACGATTTATTTTTAAATTAAAGGCATGCAAGTGCAACGTTATTGTTGATGTGATGTCTATGAGTTGATGTTTTCCTACTTGGTATTTATTTATTTACTCTTTGTATGAGATTACGTATTAAATAGCTCATTTATCCCTTTACTTTCAACCATTACCAGCAATAAGTCATTGATAAGGTTTTCATACGTCCCAGCGAATGACCGATACCCAAATTCGGTGTACGCATCGGCGAATTCTGCATATACACCGAAACTCCCAAATATTATTATGTATATAAATAATTTAGACTATCCGCTATCCGTCCTTTTCTACCGCACGGCGGCCCCATCTTCCCTCTCTTTCCAAACCCGTCTGGAGGCGAAATTCACGGAGTTTTTTTCTCGATTTTTCACATTTGCACAACACCACTGATTGATAGAGCGCGGGTGCAGTAGGGCTGGCTGTTCCGATTCTTGGACCGAGTTAAATCGATGTTGATGGTTCACATCTATGAAATGTTCTGCTTCATTTAAAATGTATTTTACTGGTAGTAATAACCTTCAGCCTTATGATCGTTAAGTACGAGAAAGTGTTATTATTTCTGGTTTATCGTATAAAATTATTATTGGCTACCAGTTGGCATCAGAAGTTGTTTAATTAGTTAAGCTATAAATTTTCAAAGTTAAAATGCAACCTTCAAAATTTTATCAACTGAAGAGTAATTATGTAAGTATTCTTAAGTATCAGGTCTTGAATGGTCTAGTTATTAACATTGTACTTGTATGTATGCATTTCACATATGGTGAAATGAAGTATCTTATTAGCTTTACACATAATTTAAACACGTAGTTTAAAGATTTTTTAAGTGACTATTTGGTAGATTAATTTAAATTTAGAGGCATTCAAACGTATTTGATAATAAAAGGATTATAGCCTATGGGTACTTTGCAACACGAGAGATACTGACACGTACCTACTAGAAATCGTGTCATTCTCGAAAATGTTATATAGTTTCAGTGTTTGGAAAAATCCTTAAAACAATGCAAAAATACTGCGATATGTTTAGCAAAGTATCGATTAACTAATCGAGTAGTATCCCGCGTCGCGCCCCTAGCGCGTGCAAGTGTGGTGCGCGACCATCATTTAGCGGAGTGCGCCCGCGTCGGCCGGCGCCGCGCGCTCCTAAATACGAGCACATTGAAAGCTATATTATGAGAGTAAGCCGGGGTAATGTTCTTTTTCAAAGTTTTTAGGTGATATGCGCAGAATTTTATCCTTACTTAAATTTAATTACGAATGGTATCTTGACAATGATATTAAATTTAGGATAAAAACTCAGTTTTCTACATTATGTTCGGTATTAAATACATTATAACGGGTAGAAAAAGTCTAGTCATCTTTCTAGCATTATTTCTTGGTTGAGCTCCGCTTGGACCATGATTTAGTGAGTCTGGTAATTACGTTGAAGCGACTGCCAATCTGACCTTCGTAACCCTTATATAGGGAAAACTAAACTAGCTTCAAAGCATTTCCCTGCAGGGTAGCCAGAGAAAACCGATCGCTCATACGACACGGTCCGTATCCACTCTATTCTATCGTACAATGCAGCATTTAAAATATATATCTAACTAAATTCTTAAGGAGATTGCGGGCATGATGTGTAAATAAATATGATTTTATTAATTATATCAGGCGTGAGAGCATGCGCAGGCTTGAGATCCGCACTGTGAGAGCGGGCGCGGGCGCAAGCGCTGTTGCGGACGCGCACGCGGGCGCAGGCGCCCGCTCGTTGTAAAATGAAGCGTTCCGTTCGGACTGGTGCTTCTAATATTTTCTGCGACCGGATCGAGTTGAACGCGCGAAATATTGTTGGATATGCTATCTTTTTCCATGGTGCATACCAAGAATTTACCAACAGTGTTTTTGCCTAGCATATCGTGAAAGGTGAAGAATACTAAATAAATAAATAAATATCCGACGACATTGATCTGACTCCGAGGTAAGTAGCTTAAGCACTTGTGTTACGGATATCAGAAACAACAATTGTATTACAAATATATACTTAAATATTGTATATTAACACCCAGACACAGAACAAACACAAGTATTCATCAAACGAATGTTTGTCCTGGGTGGGGATCGAACCCACAACTCTTGGCGCATGGGGCAGGGTCACTACCGAATGCGCCATCGAGCCAGTCTAAGAATTTTGTTTTTGTGATTATGAAAGCGATAAGCGAACCGCTTTTTACTACTTCTTCACAATATCCCATCTAACAGGCAATTTTAAAAAGTCTAGAGAAACAGCTACGATTTTGATGATTTTTATGGCTTTATTGACTCGACTACTTGAGTGGTAGTAGCTCAATGGTAAGGACACGTGCCTCCTAACTGAGGAATGCGGGTTCAAACCCGAGCACTCTCTAAATTTTTCAAATCTACGTCTACTAAGTACGTATTTATACCACTAGCTCGGCGGTGAGTGCACATTCCAACGCGTGATGTAAACATTATACAAATTTGTCTGGTTCCCCTATCTTAGGGTTACGAAGGTCAGACCGGCAGTCGCTTCAATGAAATTACCAGACTCGCTAAATCCTGGATCATGGTCTACAGTGGGCTGGGTTGGATTTTTGTCAGTCAAGCCTTCTATCTATCGGCTTGTTTCGAGTAATGTCCGAAACGAATAGAATAGAATTTTAATAGACTTTTACTGCATAATAACTGGTGTTGCAGAGAGTTACTTACGATCCGAGGAAAAATATTTTTTTATTTCCGCGCAAACAAAGTCACCAGCAAAAGCTAGTATTTAATAACACACCACATGCCGCATCCATGCCCTGGCATGGCTCCTTGTGGCTGGAATGCGGCCAATGAATGGGCGAAGGGCTTGTTCCATGTCCTACACTGGTTCTGCTTCATTTAACATTCCAGTACAAGGATAGCAAATATTAAACATATGTATCATCACACCTGCACAGAGTGCACAGAGCATGAGCGTCTTAAATAGGGATGAATACTGGATCATAAACCTATCACCCTATTTAGTCTGACAGACAAATAAATAAAAATTTTAACAAAAATAAAAATTGTCTACAAAAAACCCCGCAAAAAAATTTATAAAAAAAAAACAAAAAAGAACCTGCCTTAATAGCAACTATATTACCTAAATACTAAAAAGTATAAAATAAATTCTTCCGAATGCTTACATGAAAGTATTATAAACTTTAACACGTATTTAAATATTTACAATAATCAGTAAGTGTTAGAGTCTTATGGAAATGATATTTGAATTGATTTGATTTGAATACACTACTAATCACCTTTGCGACATACAAGGCAACAAACACAGATTATTTGCGAGCCCCACACCAACACGAGAGAAATATTACAAATCGTCCGAATTGTGATATCTTTTTCAGATATTTTATATATTTTTTTTATGTAACTATCTGTTAATTAGTCGGGTGGTTAGGTAAACAAAAATAACTCTTCCACTTTATTATGTTTCTCTAGATAACTGTTATTTTAACCGCTATTTCTGAATACTTACGTATGATTAAAATATATTTTTAAATTTGAATGTTCGTTTTGTAGTAATCTTTGCATAAATTATCCAAAACAAGTGAAATATGAAAAAGATTGTCTGGTTCCCCTATCCTAGAGTTACGAATCCTAGAGTTACAGATCAGCAGTCGCTTCAATGAAATTACCAGACTTGCTAAATCCTGGATCATGATCGAAGTAAACCCCGTTTAAGCACGAGACAAAACTCTAGGAAGATGATGAAGTAAAATATGAATCAAAACGTCTATCATATCGTAAAAAGCCGCTAAAATATAGTATAACTAAAAGGCGCTGTTAAATTATTCTAATTCTCAGACAAAACTGCGGGCAGAGGCTATGCGCACCAGTTCCCAACGTCCCGCTTTAATCACCCTGTGTCTAGTAAGTTCCTTGACCCAGTGTCGGGAGACACCCCCATTTGGCGCGCTTGCGGTCAACTTACCCCCTCCCTTCTCCCTCACCCCTCTCGGGGTTGCTATGCGCCCCTAATCTAAAAATTGCAGACGTAGTTAGCTGGATTGTATTTTTTGAATATGATGTAGCCTTAAACATCAATGTCTGAATAATGGTATAAAATGCGACTAATGGTATATTGGGTTTTGGGTATGTGATTGTATGCCTACACAAACAATCTAAGCTAATATGTCTAAGCATTTATATTAAGGAAACCAGAAATAACACAAGTACCACATCTACCTAGACCCCAAAGAGACAATTTGTATTTGTAATAAAGCCTTGTGTTGGCGCGGAGATCAAACCAGCTACCCTTAGTCTCTGTTGGATATCTTAACCACAGCCCTCAGCGATACACAATATCATAATATTGTCTATTTACTGATGTTGGATCCGGGCCGTCCTTAATCCATTGGGAGAACTGGGCACATTAGGAAATTAATTGTTCTTAACAAACAAACAAACATAACATCACGCCCATAATCCCTGAAGGGGTAGGCAGAGTCAAAGGGACTGCATGCCCTTTCAAAAACATTCAGTCAAAAAAAAAATAAACCTGGTCTGGGTTAGATGGAAAATTGTGAAACATTTTCATATACCCAAAACCCGTTATACCATTTGTCGTCTTTTACAACATGGTAGGCTAGAAACACAGTTGGCAAATTGTTTTTAAGTCCTAGACCAACTCGGGACAATGGGCTGGGTTAGATGGAAAATTGTGAAAAATAGTGACAAGTGGCTAACTCGTCGTCTACACAATCACATACCCAAAACCCCATATACCATTAGTCGCCTTTTACGACATTCTAGGCAAGAAACACAGTTGGTTATTTTTAAGTTCCAGACCAACACGGGACGAATTAAATTAATTGTTCTATTGGTAAATATTATGCTCCTGGGTGCAACGTTGCACTAAGGGGCCATATCGATCACGGGGTCCTGAGTACGTGCCCAGAGTGCCTAGTGGGAAAGAAGGGCCTGTGTTGGATGGCTTTTGTAGCTAGAAAGGTTTACTGCCGGTAAATATCTTTTGACTATGTAATTTGCTCTCGAAGAAGGGCCAGCTAGTTGTTTAAACCGTACAGATATACTTGCAATACGTATTAAACAATACTTGTGGTCGCCTAGGGGTGGGACCATAATTCATTTTTTAATCTTACACATTGGTTAATCTTACACTTTTATTGTAATCATATCCCACATTAATTAATTGTTCGATTTGGTTTAGAACTTTAAAAAAAAGTGTATATTACTCATGTATATTTTGACGCTGAAAAGAGTAACTACCGAGTTTCTTGCCGGTTTCCTTTCGGTAGAATCAGCATTCCGAACCGGTGGTAGATTCACATTGCTCTAAAGATTTTGTAAAATTGACTATTTATAAGTGCTTTTTTAAGGCCTACATAAATAAAGATATTTTGAATTATATATTTTTTTTAAATCGTTGAACTTTTTTATGAATTTCTAACGCAATATTTATTATAATATTTGCTTTCTGCTCTCCTTATCCATATTAACATTAACTGTGCCAAATCGCATACTCCTCCGGCCGCGGAATGTTCATAAAGAGGGGACAAAGATTATGCTTCGCGTATTAATATGTAGATTAGAATTTGACATCATTCTTCGGTCGTGTGTTGCAGAATTAAAACGTTCAGAAAAGTACAAAGTATGCAACTCTTATTTCATAAAACAACTGCGAGTATTGATTTGCTCTCGTGCGAGTTAAACTTCTATCTGACTGTTACATTTTCATAAACCACTTGGTCGATGATAACGTTTGGTAGGTACACCAAAAAATTGAATCCTATGTTTCGATATTCAGCGCATCTTATGAGAATTAATAAATACCGTTGGATATACGATAGATTACGTCTTTATAAGGCTCCCTGTCCACCGGAGCGGAGGGAGAATACGGAGCGGTGAGCGAAAATCCACCAAATAGATAATGTCCAATTTTAATTTGGCTGAAAGTGGTTAAAGGGGCAGCCAGCCTCTTAAACCACTTTCAGTCAAATCAAACACTCAAATCAGCCAAATCAACACCCAGTCAAATGAAATACTTTTTCACCATTTTCCATCTATCCCAGCCCATTGTCCCGTATAGTCTGGGACTTATAAAGAATGTGCCAACTGTTTCTTGCCTAGCATGTAAAAGGCGTAAAAGGCGACTAATGGTATAGCGGGTTTTCGGTACCGGGAAAATTATATTAATTAAATTTTTAAGTTTTTCAACATTTCTTTCCATATAAACCTCGTTTAAAACAATAACGATCATAGCAAAAAGATTTATCATCCAATTCGATCCAGTCGTTCAGAAATAGGTATTTGCGTTACCATTTGGCTAGACTATTTAAATCATATGTGCGTTTATTCAAACACATTTTATTTTTTAATTAAATTTGGTGGTATTATGTAAAAAATGGAGCAAAAAAATAATATTGTAAATATTAAAAATACTTATTGGTTTTACGCACAAATATTAATAAAACGTAAGTTTAACATGAGGCCAATCTAAAAGGATGGAGGATGGAGACTTATCGAGGTATCGAAATGAAAGCGACACAATAATATCCATTAATTAATATATTATAATATACGTGACTTAACAATAATTTATTCGTTATTGCTTCATTAATTTATTGTACTTAGTTTTACAATAGTGGATCTGATTTTAGTGTACAGTGATATGATAGTAGGCATACTATTTTGATCACAATCGCACACTGTTCAAAAGGATATTGATATTAAACATGTAACAAAAATATTGTGCACAGTAATTTTGAGTTCATTTTTCTTTTTTACAAAATAGTAGCAGATTAAATAATTGAGATTAAATTAAACTATTAATAGTAATTATATAAAATGCATGTCGAGTCATTTTAGACAGTTGAAAACACGCTTGACTAATTAGAACTTTTTTTCACTTGACGAGTTAATTACTAAATCGTTTTTTGACCTGCAGTTTATCAACAATCTTTTGAACAATATGATGGAAAATTTGATTTTTCGAAATGCTGAAATAATGAAGAGAAGCATCTCAGAATGAGAATACACCATTTTGTAGATTGCATTATGAAAGTATATTAAAATTTCCTTAAATATTAATGTCTTAGGAAAGAATTAGCCTAATACACACACAAGTCAACAAGAAGAATATAGAATTATTACTATTAGCATTTAAAATATCTATTATTCCAATAACAATATCACATATAGTAATAACTAGACAATAATAATTATTATAATAATTAATAATAACAATCAACAATTACATTCGATGATACAATGGTGTAATTATTAAAGTATATTATCTATTTATAATTAATTCGTATATTATTATTATTTGTATGTGCGTAATGATTATTATTATGATCACGATAGCACTTTCTAATAATATAAATACTCTTATAGTTAGAAGATATATTTTTTATTTAAGTCACTATTTTTTTTTTTTGTAGATTTGTCAGTTTTTCTTTAGATTTTTACATTTCGCACAATAAACTGCGATAATTATCTATAATCGATTTCGTGGACACAGTTTAAGACAAAGCAAATTTTAGTTACCTAATTATCTAGTCACGTCTCGACCTATTAAGATAAAATATAACAATTAGTGGAGATTAATAAGATCGAAATGACACATTTATTATTATTGTTACATCCAATTACACATAGAACGACACTTTAAATGTTGTCTCAGCAGTCATTAGTATAATCTAAACCACTCATAATTGTGTTTAAATATTTTTATTTAAATATATAATTTATGTCTACTGGTCGATTACAAGAAGCCGTGTCCGAGGCGTTGCGCTCTAGGGGATCTTAAAAGTAGTTAACAATAAAAAATATTGCTATGAAATATTCCTATGTCCAACAAATAATATCTTTTCGCCTCATTATATGTATCTAAAAGGGTAAAATTATAACAAAAATGTTTACCTATAAACTTGTAAAGGTTTATCAAAAATGTGTTTTTCTTTAAAGTGACTATTACTCATGTTTCATTTAAGTTAAGCTTTTTCGAATCTCAAAGGTATTGAAGTAGACTGTTGTTAAGTACTTTAGCTAGACGTCCTTAAGGTTGAAAGTACATATTTGATTTCTGTAGATGATTTTTTAAGTACAACATAATTTGATGGTGTTTCATTACCAGCAACTAATTCTAGATCATTTTGGATGGACAGGATCTTAATCTGTCATATTAATCTCCGTCTAATCCTTTTACAACTTTAAATTATTTTTTTATTTTAGAATTCACCAGTTTGTGTCAAACATGACACTCGGTTCTCTCAGCGTACCCCGCTAAGGAATAGATGTCAAGTTAATTATTAAGATTAGTAGACTTTTAAAAAAAAAACATGAGGAATATTTTTTTTTTAACTTGGCTGTAATAATATATGTATACTTATGATATTTTAACGATTTTACTATTACGATAACATACTATGGTGGTTTCTAGATTCCTGTTTTTTTTGGTTATGAAGGCCTTTAGAAGTATGTTGAACATCGGCAATGTATTAAGTCAAATTGTCACTTCAAAGAAAAACATCGATGAAGGTATATGTTATTCGAAAATTGGACAAAAAATATTGAACATAACACGAAGACTTAGCTTTTCACATTCCGTAAGAAACATTTTCGCGTGACCACCAACGCTAGCTAGCTTTTGCAACAAGCTAAGCTTTAAAGTCAAGATACAGTTCAGGAATGGTTCGTATGAACCGAGCTTAATCATTACTGATGATATGATATGGAAGCTTTTTTAAGTTTTGATTTAAAAATATGCTGTCGACTGTAGCAAAAGTTGTTTTTTTTTTTTTGTAAACCGTTCATATTTTATATAAGCATAAGCGTATGTTTTAGAATATACAGCTTTGTTTATATATTTTTTTGTAAATCGATTTTGGGTATTTTGGAAATAAGGAAGCTCCCGTGCCAATCTATTGAAGCTTATTTTTTATATGTGTCCTAAAAAAAGATTTATATATTTAAGCATAAGCGTTGAATATATACTCGTATATATAAATTTCCTCAAGATTTTTCAGCAACAATATTGTTACCGAGTCACAGTATGTACTATGAAGTACATTCAGATGAATATATATTCAATTATTACATTTGTCGCGTTAATACAAGATTTCAATATTTATGCACATTACTGTACTTTCCATCGAGATAATAAATCATATGTTTTAAGTAATAATAAGTATAAAAGTACCCTTAATTATACCAATTAATATTTTTATGTTAAGACAATATGGGAATCTAATGAAATATCAGGGACATTTTATATATAATTTTAGAGACATTTTGGAAAAAAAATATGAAGTATACCTACTTCAACCAACATTTCGTAGTTCTATGTATAGGTAAGAAGAATATTAATGGTATAATCAAGGGTATTTTACGTAATGCTATACGCATATCCTATTAAAAACGAAACAACACTGGACGTCCTTCATCCCCAGAGGATTACCAACTACTCACAAAGTTTAACTCTCTCAACAACTTTGTTATATTGTCATTGTCCCTGTAAATATACATATTATGATAACGGATATTGAGACGGTTTCGATACATTACAACTATTTCAAATAAGAGATAAGGTTGCTAGGATACAGTAGGATGCTGCGTTTGTCCATGTTTGTACATTTCGTTACAAAATAAGAGTATTGAAAAATATGCTTATGACTCTGATTCGATTTAGAAAACTTCAAGGATCACTTACGGTTAATAATCTGAAAGTTAACTATAAGAAATAGCTGCTAACGCTAACCATACTGTTACATAAGGGGAGACTTCCCTAAAATTAGTTAATCAGTAAACCTCAGACGATTTCGCAACAACAAGATTTTCAAAACTCCTGAACGGATCCGAATCACAACGTTTCTAAGCGATTGCTAAGTAGATATAGGAGTGATTCCTTAAATAGAATACAGACAAATAACTATTAATACTTAACCTAGAATATTCATCTAATTACATTATTAGATTAATATTGTCTAAATTACATCGTTTAAATTTCACAAATCTAATCCATCTAGCGAGAGATTATATACAAGACAAGTTATACAAAAAATAAATATACTATAGCACAATGATTATAATCCGATATGTCAGGCAGTAGTCTCTAGGCCACGCAACATTGGTAGACAAAACCGGTATCATAAATATGTATAGATGGTAATCACCAAAACAATTCCTATGCATAGATCAACAATAATGCATCCGGTAACAGGAACTACTAATTATTTATCGAAATTACAATAGCTGACATCATAATTTACTTATGAGTATTATAAGGTACATAACGTACAATAAAAAATTTGTGATAGAACTCGATTAACAAAACAATTTATAAAACAAACACATTATATTTAATATTTAAACATTTTGAAATATAGTTTAAAGATACACATTTATGATAACGACTATAAAAGCAGCGATAGTGATAAAGATAGACTTTCATGCTTAAATACACCTACAAATAGCTTGCATATAAAATTTCCCTCGTACTTAAGTCATACAACACAGAAGACTACTTCACAACACTTGCATTAACACAACATGCCAAAAACATCCATTGTATAAAGATTGAATATGCTGACGGACTTACAATAATCTTACTGAAAATAATGTCCACCTTAAGAATTTAGTTACGCTCCAGTTCAGATAGACAGACTAACGCACAAGAACGCCGAAGCATTGCATGATTAGAACTAGACTTACAGAACTAACAATAAATAGTCATAAAATCCAAGACGACAAATTGACAGCATTTCCAGTATTACTAATCGTATATGATGTAATATGTAATAATTGAGATGAAGCATTATAGCTAAAGGCAGAACTTGAAACATGCTCAGTTGAGCAGGCTACGTTCCACAATGATTTTTTTATCTCACAGAAACTTGGAAATACATTCTCAGATTTACTAAAAGCTACACTTGAGCAAGCTAGCTCTCTCTACCGACTTTTGATAGGGCTCTATAAGTGTAAGATATCATTAACATTCACTTACAACAAGTTTACGTATAAGATATTTGTGATTTAATTTAAAACTATGATCTTGATCGTTATTGCATGATTTCGCGTTGGGTTAATTAACATTGGTCTTATGAGAGATATCCGAGATAGCGAAACGACGATATATTCTGAAATGAGTGTAAGAATGTAAAACCTATTAAGTCTTCTAAGAAATAAAACTAACACTAAGTTACTGATTATCCCATATCACATTGTTGACGATTTGTGTTTTCAATCCATTAAAATATCTACTGGTTCTGATAAAACTTATTGTTAACATTCAACACCACACCTAAAAGGAAATAAAAATGGAATTGTTAATAAATATATACACACGGTTTTATGGGCTGATTCTACGTCATAACTATTGTAAATATTAGAAACTAAATTTCAATAGTCGTCTTTTCAACAATCATTATGTGTTAAAATGTAAACGTTAAAATCTTTACTCAAATGTCTTTACTGAAATTGGTTTTAAAGTTTACATGTCAGCACATTTTGGACCCCAGGATTATTAAAGTGACAATCAACATGTTAAAACTAAATTTATTAAAAATAGGTTCTCTGTCCTAGGTCGTATTGCATCCGAGAACAACCTTACACTAAGGATAAATGAAACTCCTTCAACAGGATAACAAGCGCCATTAACAAATTTGTCTTTTCTCAAAGAGGCAACGTCACCTAACACCTAGCAACTTATCATTGTGTGCTATAATTCGATGTGCCAATATGCACATTGTTAATATCTAATATTGATAGTTCCTTTGGATACACGGACTATTAAAAAAGGAAAGACTCCACGCCTTTAACTAGACATTGAAGCTCCTCAGATGCTCCACCTTGACACGCAACTTACGTCACACATTGACATGATAAGTGTTCCCACTGACAGATATCCGATATCTGGTATCCATAAGTATCTCAGTCACACATTCATAAACGTGCCTTCACGCTATACTATGACAGCGTGGAGTCCTTCCTTTTTTACTAGTCCGTGGGTACATAAAACCATATTGTGTTATTTATGTTAAAAAATATAACTTTATTACGGTACATCTGGAAACAATTCATAACTAGTATAATACTATTAATGGTATTTGTACGATACAACAAGTATAACAATTATTTTACTAATGCATTGACTAAATAGTGAAAATTACCTTTTCAAGAGATATTTAAAGTTACAACTGTGCTGGTACATTGTTGACATTAGAACTAATGTAAATAATAAAAAATACATAATAAAATTCTGCTTGTTCAATGTTCATATTATAATAACATTCAAAATGGGTAAATTATAGTGAATAGGTACTTGCGCGTGATTTAAGTAGTTACAGCATACTCTCATAGCGATACAGTTATATTAAAAGCTAATTTACTATATTTCACATTTATAACTGTTAAGTAAAAGATTTTTCATTTTAAAAACATCTAGATAGTACACATTTATTTAAACCGGAAAATTTTAC
This sequence comes from Glyphodes perspectalis, assembly GCA_951394215.1. NCBI lineage: Eukaryota > Metazoa > Arthropoda > Insecta > Lepidoptera > Crambidae > Glyphodes > Glyphodes perspectalis. Next base: position 805,413 of record OX596225.1, on the reverse strand, counting down.
TCTAGTAACACTTGAATACTATTAGATCAAAGTTATTTTACCATTATTTTAACAAATGGGCATAACACATCAACATTGATATAAAAATTGCACTAACATACAATAATGGTCTGTTTCAAACACAAATAGTTTTATGTACCTGTATTTAGCAGAGTATACTAACGTAAGTACCATGGGCGTGCGCAGTATCGCAACTCGTGCGCCGGTACCTGCAGGTCTATATACTAACTATAATATTGCATTGCACCTCCCCCTGGACCAGAAAAACGCCCATGGTAAGTAGTGATAGCACTATGGCTCCTGACCAAGCGACCGCCTTAACACTTATCAAATAAACGTTCCCAGACAATACGAGACAAAATCTTCAAAAACACACCCGAATAGACCCGAGTTATACACCATGAACACTAGCATCACCTGATCTTTTACCATTTTATGTTAATCATTGTTATAGATACGCCTTTAGGTAACACATTTGTAAATCAACAATCAGAGGCAGATAGCATTTATTAGACAGATATTTAATTTGGTTTAGTATAAAATACATAATCGGATGTAGTCAGCATATCTAGAAATCTTTATATTAAGTAAAAAAAAAAACAGTCGAATTGAGAACCTCCTCCTTTTTTTTGGAGTCGGTTAAAAATAGTTTCTAGTCATATGAAATTACTGAAATAACTTAACGTATCTATTCTGAAATGAAAGCTACTCGCTTGCTGCGTAAAATCTTTATATTTTTTGTTTTAAAATATATTATTACTCGATATTATATATCAATCTACTCAAACAGTGTTTTGGTAGACACTTAAACCGGAATTATAATAGATTATAGCTCGTGTAGACTATTTTCATTAGATTAAGATGTAGTTACTCACAGATGTATCTATAACATTAACTAATTATTTATACCTATCAATAGTCAAAAGTCATGATTCAAAACTTCCAAGTACGAAAGGAATATTACCACGAAGATGTATTTATTGGAAGTGATACGCAATTGAGCATGACAAAGTTGGAAGACTTGAGCAAAAGGAACGACTCTCAATAATAACGTTCGAGACCATAAACAATGAAGCTATCGATCGTGAGAGCTATGTTCGTGTGGATCACCAGAGCGCGTTTGTCTATGACTGGGTAAACAAGTCTGATGTTAGTATTGAATCACTTCTTTTATAGAGAAATATAGTTTATGGTTTACATACAATACATCTTGCAATGTCACTTGGAGCAAAAGAGTTTTGTAATGAAATAGTTCCCATTTTAAAATGTCCACGTGAAACAACAAATTCATTATTGCATTTGTAGCATTCTATCATTTGGGAATTAAAAACATTGATGGTAGTAATGTTGGCAAAGGAAACATTAATTTAAAGTCTATTGTAGCAGAAAAATTACAATCTAATAGTCTAGCTGACTCAAATATTTTGTTTAGCCCGTAAGTTAGATTATCAAAAAATATTGAATTTATATTTTTTGCTTTATCGAATATAACAAAAACTTCTCGAAGAAATACAGCGCTTCAAAGATCTGGAGTGGAGCGCTTTTACATTACTTGTTCCTAATATTCTACAGAACAAGTGACATCACGCGCAACTTTAAGCAGCGCGTTAATCTTCGTCATTTTTGTTTTAATGAACAAGAGAAAAAATACGTGAGCAATATTTTTTTGTAATCTCTATTGAACTATTAAACATTTTTTTGAGTCAACTAGCCTATTTCAACAAGGTGATTAAGAAAAAAACTAAGATTTCTTTATCGAAATAACCAAACAAGCAATGATTACTTCGTATATTCCAAAGTCTTTTGCAACATTCTGTCAACACGCTCATATGTGATACAATTTGCATGTCACTCATGTAATAACAATAACATCCAAAAATCTGCTTAAAATATGTAACGAGGATCCATGCAATACCCATTATAAAATAGGGTGCTTGATTTATTACAAAATAGCAGTTATTTTATCTAAACGTCGACTATTTTTCTATACCGCCCTCTGGTGCTTTTTAAAGATATTAAAAAGTATGATTTCTGAGCTTAAATAGACATAGACAGACACGGAGAGACTAAGTAAGGAATTATGTACCTAAATATGTAAGCAATCTCTTAAAATATATCAGAGTTTATTCTTAGACATAGTTGTTTCACCTTTAAAAAGAGGCATTAACATTATTATATTTTTTTAATTTTAATATTTTTCACGATACCTATTGTAGGTATATTTGCTCGGATCTTGTTTAATTACCGTCCACAGCATTCATGAAAAGGTCTAAAAATGATGATACTCAAAATACCGGGATTAAACAGAACGTTCCTTAAGTAGTTCATCGATTACTACTTACTTTGCCATATTTATTCTCAGCACTTACCGCGGTCAAAAATTGATATAAGCAAGTGCGAGACCTCTTTCATCCCGATATTTTTAGTTCTTATACAGTAGACCAATTCTATATGTTATTTGCATAATTACCAATAAGTCATATAAAGTATTTTGATTTTTATGTAATTTAATGTGTTATGTTATGTGAAACATCTGTTTATCAATAAAAATCTCACGCCATTTTGAAAAGCAAATAAATAATTGAACTTTTCACTATTAGCGTAAGACTTTAAATTAAAATTTCATAAATTATGATTTTAAGATGTCTAAAAATTATATCAAAGTGTAAATCCAAATCCGATTGTTCTAATTTTTTTGTCAATTTACTGACCGAAACCTGAAATACCTAACTAACTAACAAAGCAAGTTTAAACCCTTAAAATAACACAAAAGTCTGGTTTAAAACATTGCTTACATGTTTAGAACCTCAGCAATTAGGTACACAAAAGCATCAGAAAAGCCAGACATATTCCTCCCGCATCACGTGATCTCCACTGAGGAGCTGGTCTTCCGACTGTTCTGGGTTACGAATCATGAGGTCTAGTAGATGAAGGCGGGGTGCAGCGGCGGAGGGGGGATGCGGGGCTGCTTGTCGAGGGGGGCGCAGCAAGCCGGCTCGCAGCACGGGGTGGAGTACGGCGCGGGGACCAGGGCGTACTGGGCTGGGGGGCCGTAGATGGCTGGTGAAGCTGGAAGAATGACCAATGTACATTATTAAAGGAGGCGAATAAATGATCAGTCGCATTTAAATACATACATAAATATCTGACAACGTCACATACACTGATCTGAAACTGTGGTAAGTAGCTTAAGCACTTGTGTTATGGATATCAGAATCAAAAGTAGTATAATTATAAATATTTACTTAAATATCATTAGTTAAGTATTCATCACACAAATGTTTGTCCAAGGTGGGGATCGAACCCACAACTCTTGGCGCATGGGGCAGGGTCACTGCCGAATGCGTCAACGAGCCAGATCGGCAGTAATGTCACGTCACTTATAATGGACTTATGGTTTTCAAAATTATAAAAATAATTCTAAACTGGTCATTTTCATGTTTTATTTTTGAACAAAAGCCTATGACAGTTCTATAACTGTCTGCATGGTTAAATTTTTTCATTTCATTGGTCTGCCCAAATTGGTTAGAAGGACATCATATTACAATGAGCCGTAGCTTTCACGACAAGTATTCTAGGACTCAGTTTTGTGGCAAGAGCCAAAAACCATGATGTTTGGGCAGTCCTCTGCAATGATGCAAGTCGCAAATTCTCGTATAAATTAGCCATCGTGACGTTGATTAAAATAATACTATTAAAACGGTATAGTGCGGCTGCAGCAGGTCGCAGGCCGCTGAGGCCGGCAGGTATAAACAACGATAAGAAATTGTACCTTTTTTAAAAGGTATTCTATCACTTACTTTCAAAGGGCAGCGGGTAGACCGCGTAGGGCGGCGGCGGCAGGTCGCAGGGCGCGCAGGCGGGCAGCGGCGCGAGCGGCGGCGCGCACACCAACTGGTAACACAGTGGCGCCTGCAGCGGCGCCGCCTCCGCGCTCAGCACCGGCAGCTGGCTCATCTGCACCAGTAACTTAGTAGTTAGATAGATGAGACGTGATCACACTAATATTATAAAGAGGAAAGACTGTTACGAGTCATAAAAACCGTAGAGCTTGTATGAAAAGGATCATGAATGTTGAAGAGGCGAGTGAGGTGTGTAAGGATCGTGCCATATGGCGTTCGGTTCTCTTTGCCTACCCCGCTAGGGAAGTGGCATTATTACATATCAGTTAAACAATGAAAACTTAAAAAAGAAACTCTCTTGATCATTTGCGATATCTCCGCTCTATTTTGATCAATCATATTTTATCATTCCAATCTACAAACAATCTGATATCATGATTATTATGTATATTCAGTGACCGAAAGAGTAACTTCACCGAAATACAATACTTTTGACAAACACGTAAAATGTTAAGTCATTATAACCCTTGATAGTACAACCAGCCTTAAGATATTAAGCAGAACTCCGATTATTTCTTTTTCTCAATTTCCCCTCCCTCTTTCTAGTTACATTGCTCAGCTCCATAGTTATACAATACCGACATAGTCAGTATATTACATAACATAAACATAACATCACGCCCATAATCCCCGATGGAGTAGGCAGAGTCAAAGAGGCAGCAGGCCCCCATAACCACACTTAGCCAAAAATAAAACTGGGCTGGGTTAAATGGTAAATTGTGAAAAAGTAGTGACAAGTGGCTAGATTGTCGCCTACAAATTCACCCAAAACTCAATAAACCATTAGTCGCCTTTTACGATATGCTAGGCAAGAAACACAGTTGGCACATTATTTTTAAGTCCCAAACCAACATGGGGCAATGGGCTGGGTTAAATAGAAAATCGTAAAATAAATAAATAAATATCACACTACATCTTCGAGGTAAGTAGCTTAAGCACTTGTGTTACGGATATCAGAATCATCAGTTGTATTACAAATATATACTTAAATATTCAATATTAACACCCAGACACAGAACAAACACAAGGATTCATCATACGAATGTTTGTCCTGGATGGGGATCGAACCCACAACTTTTGACGCATGGGGCAGGGTCACTACCGAATGAGCCATCGAGCCAGTCAAAAAGTAGTGACAAGTGGCTAGCTCGTCGCCTACACAATCACACACCCAAAACAGTCAGTATATTTGTCCGGGTGCATAGTAAAGTGTTATTCCGTTGAAAGTTTAATCTCTTCCTCGGGTCTCTAACCTTTAAACTGCATACAAACATTAGTTTTTTTTTAATAAAAACTTTCCGATCCCATTTATCCCGTATAAACCTGGACCTTACAATTACAAACAATATAAAAAGCATTATTCATTATCAACAATTTTCCAACTAAGTTTTTTTTTGGCTGAATGTGGTTAAAGGGTCCTACTGCCTCTCTGACTCTGCCTACCCCTTCGGGGATTATGGGCGTGATGTTATGTATGTATGTATTTATTATCCAGTTTAATGCAGCCGTTCTAGAGTTATGCGCGTACACACATAATAGGTACGATTCATTATTACGTTTCTATAGAAAAATCATAGTGACTCTTTGCTTGCAATAATTTTTACACCAAATCACGAACAACACTGTTTTTATAATAATATATTCTATCATAGCACTCTATCAATATTTTAAAAGACATATTGGCCTTCTTCTTATTATTTATTATGTGATCTTCTACCTAATTTAGCTCCTTAAACTAAGTAGAACCATACCTGAAAAGGTGCCTTCTGTCTATATGTACTGCCCATTACATAATTCAATGCAAAATTCGACTCAACCTTCAATATTTTCTCTACAGCACAAAAGTCAAAGGTCACCAGTGTTTAGTGCCTATTACAAAAATAAATACCTGTTTTCTGACCGCCTGCGCCACCCGCAGACGTCCGAGGGGTGAGAACATTACGCCGCCACTCTGGAAATAGACGAGTTCAATATATTATTAAAGACCTGTAATCAGCTTGCTACCCTCCGCGGAGAATTAATATTGAGGCTTTCTCTTAGATAGATCTCATGAAAAAGGGCTATTATAGAATTGAAGACTTTTTCAATGACAGGAATCTGCAGTCTGCGCTCTAATTCTTGCATAGTCTACTCTACTATTGTAATGTATTAATAATAATAATAATAATAATAAACTTTTATTTCCAGAAACATATTACAAATTAATCTTATAACTAGCGGAGTCTGCACTAAGCAAAATTGCTTGTGTCGCAGAGCCCAGATATAATTTCTTAACTTAAGTACACTTATACTATGGACACCACTCAAGCAGTAATATTATAATTTAAAATAAAATACAAAAATGAAAAAAGGAGATTAAGTGAAGAATTTACATTCTTGGAGGCAATAACAAACTTTAGAAAAAAAAAAAAAATAACAATCTTTAGAAAGAAATAAAAAAAAAAATATAATGTAATAAAAATGAGCTAAAAATTATCTTTCAGTCAATTAAAGCACAGCCCATTGTACAAATATAATTTTTATCGTGTATTGTATTGGGTATGCTTTGTGTGTTTGTGTGTGTGTGTGTGTGTATATGTATGTGAGTGTGCGCACGTGCATGTGTGTGTGAGTTAGCGTGAAGATTTACTTCGGTAAAAGGTCTTCTGTGTCGGAATAATTCAAAGTCATCAGCCATGCTTCTAAAACTTTTTTTACCTTACGAGTACTATGCCTTTTAATGTCTAATTTACGACATACAGTGTTGTAAAGTCGTGGTAAGGCATGAAAAGGGTGACGTTTGGCAAAAGTAGTGCGCACCGGGGGTGTAGGGAATGAGTAGACGCGTTGCATTAATCTTTTTTCGTAGTCTGGGGAGGTAAGCGCTGTACTATGTATCGAGCTAACTCCTCTTGCAATATAAAGTTGCCTGAATCTAAGAACCTTACTCTCCTCGAAAAGCTGGTCAGTTGGGTACCTAAAAGGCTTACAAAGCAGGACTTTCAGTACTGATCTTTGTGCTCTTTCCAGTTCAAGCACAGTTGACTTAGTGGCGCCGCCCCAGACTCTAACACAGTATATAAAGAGGGATTGACAAATGGCCTTGTAAACCTGTATGAGAATATTTATTGGCGATGAATGTCTAAGAGATTTCATAAAAAATGCAGTTTTTCGAATTCTGCCGGCAAGGTTAGTGACCTGGTGTTTGTAATTCAGATTTTGGTCAATTATTACACCTAAATACTTCGTAAATTGAGTACGGTTGATTAAGGGGCGGTTACATTGCAAATAAGGCAGTTACATTGCAAATAATTATATTTGAATTACTAGCAAATTAAATATTAATACTAAATAAACAAATATTAATCACTAGCAAAAGACTTTGAGCAAAAGCCCAAGGCTCCTGCAAAACTTGACAGGCTCGATGGCGCATTTGGTAGTGACCCTGGTCTATGCGCCAAGAGTTGTGGGTTCGATCCCCACCCAGGACAAACATTCGTGTGATGAATACTTGTGTTTGTTCTGTGTCTGGGTGATATCTAATATTTAAGTATATATTTGTAATACCACTGTTGATTCTGATATCCGTAACACAAGTGCTTAAGCTACTTAGCTCGGAGTCAGATCAATGAATATGATGTTGTGGGATATTTATTTATTTAAAAGCGAGGTCCTGTGCTGTTGCCCTGATTGCGGCCCCGGGCTGCCCCGCCCCGTAAGTATTCGTTAGATACTAAAACAGGGTTAGGCGCAGGATCAGAACCCGTTGCTTATGTATCGTTGCGTTGCACGTTACATTTTATCCAGTAGTTATATAATTGCCTATAACTACATGGTAGATGAAAAACCCTCTTTTTTCAGCTGTACGACTGAAAAACCTCTTGTTTTTGTTCTACTGTATGACTAATATAACGTAATTAATTTATGAGTAAAGTTACTGCAATACAACAACCATTGCTTACAAAACAGTTGGGCTATTTTGGCTATAGTATCGGTCTCTAAAACTTATTTGTAAGCTCTCAGCGAAATATGGTATAAACTGTTCTCTCAAACTCTTTGCTTTGTAAATAATTTGTAATTACGCGAATGAAAAAGACGTCTTTTGTAACAGCTCTAACAGTACCAGTAGCCGAACTTTGAGGATTCGCAGCACCCACGACGGAAGACAGAAGGTACTTGCACTAAAAATCTTTCTATTTGCTCTGATTGGGAATCAGTCCGGGACTATCAGTGGACTACACAAACACACCCGTTGGCAAATTGTAGGCTTGGTGTTGACACTTAACCTAATAGGCTTAGTTTACACACACTATCACGCAATCGTTAAGGTGACCAGAGTCCTAAAAGCAGCAAGGCTCTTTACCACTTTCAGTCAAAATTGAATCGAGTCCAGTTGGGACGTGTTGCCGAAAAATCGATAGTTTTGCAATCGATACTTGAACGGTAATCATCTATACGATCGACAGTATCGATGTCTCTGTTAGTGCAATACTATCGGTAAACAGGAATACTATCGATAGTATCGATAGTTTCGATCGCTGCCAACCAATGAACTATCGATAGTATTGCTCTTCAATATCGTATAGACTATCAATAGTATCGTCGATAGTTCATTGGTATCATCGATAATGTTGCTGTTTACCGATAGTTTTGCAGTATCGATACTATCGATTTTCAACTATCGATAGGCCATCGACAGACAATCGATATTGGCCTATCGAGCGGCAACATTAGTTGGGACATTTGTGAATAAGACACAATTGGTTAGCTCGCGTTTACATGCACCAAACGCGAGTAGTAACCTTTTACGATAAAAGTTTAAGTTTTAAGTCAAGGAACACAAATAATGCATTCTTTTTAACTTCCATGCCAATAAGACACGCCTAGCGTGTTATCTTAAAGAACGTACCAACGTTCAAAATATCGTTTCAAAATATTATAACCGAAACGCCAATAAATATGACAACCAGCGCTCGTTAAACACCATTAAAATAACGCTGCGTTAAGCTCGCTACCCGGTGTACCTCCCCATCCGGTCAAGGCTAATAATGCGGCAAGGTTCCAAATCACGTACAGGGTATAGCACTTTGGGCCTTTGTCGTATTGGTTTGTGTGCACCGTTCAGGTAGTGAAATGGAATTATAAACGAGGTCGCGTGTTGGTTACCTCTAATGGCATCCGAGTGGCTGTTCGATTTGTTAAAACACTGTATTGTTCCAGATTAAATGTTAAACGGAATGAAAATGCCTTTTAAATTCCAGTTATATTTTATATTGTCCAAGCATGGGACCAGCAGGTCGGGAACTTCGAAAAATGTTAGGTTTGTGATTATGTAGGCGATGAGCTAACCTCGTCACTACTGTTCCACAATTTTCCATCTATGTCAACTCGATTTTTCTCGACTCGGCTAAATGTGATTACTGCTACTCGATTTTTGGCTAATTGTGTGGTCACCCTTCGTGTTGTTTTTCATAGTATGAACGTGATGTGGTTTTTTCGCTAATTATGCAATGAATAGGGGTTTTAAGTATTCGTTTATTTAGTAGAAACTTTCTACTAAATAGTAAATACATTTAAATTTCTAGTATTCCTTTAGTAAAGTAGTTATCACAGGTATATCTTAGAGTAGACGTGTGAATTGAGGGACTAGCTTTACACGTCGTTATTTCAAAATTGCTCCGATGCATTGCTCCATTATTTTTTACAAAATGCTTTAGGAGTTTTACTAAAACCCTAACTGGGTAAAATACGGATTAATTACTAAATATGTTTATGTAATTACTAAATACCTTGCGATTTATCGTATATACCACCTTGTGGCCTGGTATTAAGTAAATAAGCTTTACAAACTATTTACTAAAAATGCGCAATAAAAGCAAGTTAATTTTCAAGATCCTCTCGAGATCTCGCTTACGGCTTGTCGGAACTGCGGGACCAGACCTAAAGGGCTGGATAGATTCCTGGATAGTTTCTACAATTGTTTTAAGACTACTACTCAATATTGATCTGGGATTTAGCAAGTCTGGTAATAACATCAAGCGACTACTGATCTGATTTTCGTAGTCACCTTATTCGAGGTTGAATCCGCGTCCTATGTTGGCCTAGACTAACTTAAAAAGAATGTGCCAACTGAGTTCCTTGCCTAGCATGTAGTAAAAGGCGACTAAAGTATATCGGGTTTTGGGTATGTGTTTGTGTAGGCGACAAGCTAGCCACTTGTTACTACTTTTCATTATTTTCCATCTAACCCAGCCCAGTTTTATTTTTTGTCTGAATGTGGTTATAGGGACTTGCTATCTGTTTGACTCTGCCTACCCCTTTGGGAATTACGGGTGTGATTATGTATGTATGTACAAGCAATGGCAATGTCTACGTGTATGTATAATAATAAATAATAAAATATCCGACATCACATCCATTGATCTGACTCCGAGGTAAGTAGCTTAAGCACTTGTGTTACGGATATCTGAATCAACAGTGGTATTACAAATATATACATAAATAATACTGGATATTAACACCAGGAAGAAACTTTCTACTAATACCAACACACCACAACAGGAAGACATGCTGCGCCGACCCCAGATGAACTGGGAGAAGGGCAAGAGGATGATGATGATCACACGAATGTTTATCCTGGGTGGGAATCAAACCCACAACTCTTGGCGCATGGGGTAGAGTTACTACCGAATGCGCCATCGAGCCAGTCAATATAGTATATGTACAATGTACGCAACAGCCTCCGTAGCCGCGCCACGTAGTATGTAGGGCAGGCCCTGCCCGTAGTACACTCCGTCGTATTTCTTGGTGTCGGCGCCACGCGCCCGCGCTGCCAATTATGCGAGATTGATGATACGCCTGTGCCAAATAGATTGTTTGCGGTTCGGCTCGCCACGGGAGTCGGAATGTGGACTGAGGCGGGGACCAGGAGGCTGTTCGGCCGTATCCTTACTTGTGTTATTAATTTGGAAGTAAGTTAGATTGTACTTTTTTAGGGGCCTAATTACTCTAGTGATTGTTACAAAATGTTTGTAACAATCACTAGAGTTTGACTGGCCCGATGGTCGAGTGGTCAGAGACCCTGGCCACGAAACCAAGGGTCGCAAGTTCAAATCCCGCTAGGGGCAAATGTTTCGTGTGATGAACATGGGCATTTGTACTCGAGTCATGGATGTTATAAACGTATTTAAGTATGTCTATCCATTCACCTAGTATCCATAGCACAAGCATAAGCTTAGTTTGGGACTAGGGAATTGGTGTGTCAGTCTGGAGAATTTCTTTTTATTTTTTTATTTTTTTTTGTATACATGTCGTCAGGTAGATAGTCAACGATATAGAATAGGTGCCGTATGTATAATAAATATAATTAAAAATTATCTCAGTCTCGATAATTCATCACATATTAACATTAGGAACACGAATGAGACTGTGAGAAAAATACAATTTTATTTTCGTTTATTTTTGTTGTCGATCGATACATATAATTTTATCAGGTTAATGAATAATATGGTAAAACAAAGTTTAGGATTTTTTTTGCTAGAGCAGCTATCAGGATATACCTACTGGATTAGCCAGGCTTCAAATAAGCACTTAAATAAATCGTCAGAATGAGATCAATATCTAGACCGACATATGTTATTTAATTTTATAGTGAAGATCACAATCATTTCGAAGCATCTAAACCGTCATAAACATGTTTAGCACCAACTAAATGTAGTTAGTATCCGTTTCTTGTGAGATATCTAAATATTGACCTAATCCAGGACTATTTTTCACTAAGTATATGTATATTTTAGACCCATGAATAATTCTCTTCAGCACGTCTAAGTGAAAACCTCACACAAAGCCTGGAGACATTTCAATAAGTCAGCGCGTCAGCTTGTCGCCTCTCACATTCCACCCGCTATATCTGAAATTGTGTGGAAGCAGGAACGCCTTATATGTAGGTATACTCCTCTCTAATATCTTGAACTTCTAAATGATACATAAAAAGTAGTGGAGACATTTTAGTCTCCACTACTTTCTTAGTCCCGTGTTGGTCTGGGACTTAAAAATAATGTGCCAACTGTGTTTCTTGAATAGCATGTCGTAAAAAGCGACTAATGGTATATCGGGTTTTGGATATGTGATCGTGTAGGCGACAAGCTAGCTACTTGTCACTACTTTTTCACAATTTTCCATTTAACCCAGCAGTTTTATTTTTGGCTAAATGTAGTTAAAGGGGCTTGCTGTCCCTTTGACTTTGCGTGCCCCTCCGGAGATCATGGACGCGATATTATGTATGTATGTACTTTTCAGCGATGAAATGTCGCATCCTATACATACATAACACCACGCCCATGATCTCCGGAGGGGCACGCAAAGTCAAAGGGACAGCAAGCCCCTTTAACCACATTCAAAAATAATCTGGGCTGAGTTAGATGAAAAACCTCATCTTATATTGGTAGACTGACTGAATTTGACTTGAGGGAAGACATTTTATCAGCTCCGAAAATGGCATCCCATTTTGGTCTGTGACTTAAAAATAATATACTAAATGTGTTCTTTGCGTAGCATGTCGTAAAGAGCGACTAATGGTGTATCGGTTACTGAGTTTGTGAATGTTTAAAGTCTAAAGTACTTCATCATCTTCCTAGCGTTATGTCCCGTGCTTAGACGAGGTCTGGTTAGACCATGATCCAGGATTTAGCGAGTCTGGTAATTACATTGAGACGACTGCCGATCTGACCTTCGTAACCCTAAGATAGGGGAACCAGACAATTTTTGGATCATGGTTACAAATGCAAAGTTGTTTGAATTTGCAGGTTTCATCACGATGTTTTCCCTCACCGTCGAGCTAGTGGTATAAATACGTACATAGACTTGAAAAATAGATTTAAAAAAAATTATGTACATATTTATACCACTAGCTCGACGGTGAGGGAAAACATCGTGATGAAACCTGCAAATTCAAACAACTTTGAATTTGTAACTATGATCCAAAAATTGTCTGGTTCCCCTATCTTAGGGTTACGAAGGTCAGATCGGCAGTCGCTTCAATGTAATTACCAGACTCGCTAAATCCTGGATCATGGTCTAAGCGGACCCCGTCTAAGCACGGGACATAACGCTAGGAAGATGATGATAGACTTGAAAAATCCAGAGGTACGTGCCCGGGTTTGAACCCGCACTCCTCGGTTAAGAGGCGCGTGTCCTTACCATTGAGCTACCACCGCTATTAAAGTCTAAGGTACTTACTACTTACTATTTCCCAGATTTCCATATAATCTAGCGTAATTTGATATTTGGTTAAAAGTAATTTAAGGGGCTTGCTGCAAATTAAACTTTATCTTTTTCCTCTTCATGAATTGCGGAAGGAACATTTTGAATGTATGTCTGTGAAAGGTCATACAATTACCGCTTACTTCTGCGTTTACACACATGTAAATCTATTCAGGAAAGTGTCTGACATTATCAAAACAGGCGTGTCGCTGATAAGATCTCTTCACGAACAAATTCTCAGATAAGAATTATATTATTGTTTTTAATTTAAATTCTACACTCGAGTTACAGCGAGGCAATTCTGCATTTTTCTGCAAAGAAAAAGGCGAAGTATATTTTTCCACGCGGGAACATGATAAATATGTGTTGATATAAGGTTAACTATAGAAGACTAAGCCATACTAGATGCCGCTCGCGACTTCGCTTGATTAGGCGTTAGTTATACAAATAGGATATCCGATAATAAATTCATTCTGACAATTAGGTCTTGTAAAATAAATACATAACATCACGCCCATAATCCCCGAAAGGGTAGATAGAGTCGAAAGGGCAGCAAGCCTCTTCATCCACATTCAGCCAAAAATAAAGCCGTGCTGGATTAGATGGAAAATTGGGAAAAATCAGTGACAAGCGGTTAACCTGTCGCCTACACAATCACACACCCAAAACCCAATATACCATTAGTCGCCTTTTACGACATATAGGCAAGAACTACAGTTGGCATATTCTTTTTTAGTCCCAGTCCTACATGGGCCAAGTCCCAGACCAACTTGTCTTGTAAAATAAACGCGTTAAACTAAAATACCTACGGCAACCAAGTTGTAAGTTCATTTTATGTTAACATCTTATATGTACACTTAATTAGCAAATAAAGATTTGATTTGATTTGAAACTCTACCACATTAGGTATGTGGTAGTCATCTATACTTATAATAAATCTGTAGAGAGGTCAATTCTGTACATGAAATATATTTTCAAAATAACTATCAGGGGGTGATTAGTGATCGATACTGATGCCAAAAATGCAATCAGTAAAATTTTTGTCTGTCTGTCTGTCTGTCTGTCTGTCTGTCTGTATGTTCCTTTTAGAAACAAAAACTACTCGACGGATTTTAACGAAACTTGGTACAATTATTCTTCATACTCCTGGGCAGGTTATAGTATACTTTTCATCACGCTACAATCAATAGGAGCATAGTAGTGAAGGGAAATGTTGGGAAAATGGGAGCAGTTACTCAATTTTTTAAGCTTCCGTCGCGTGTGCAGCCTTAATGGTTAAAGTTACATAGAAATCATGTATGACGGAAATAGTCTTTATAATATTAACCATAAACGCGGGTGACACCGCTGGCACAGCTAGTTATTAATAAATTATATTTCCTTCCATTCTGTTAGATCATCACGCCCCAATCCCCGAAGGGGTAGACAGAGTACAAAGACCGATAAGCTCCTTAAACCGCACCTAGCTAAAAGTAAAATTTAGTTGGGTTACATTAATAGTTTAATTTGTTATTGATATGACTGGCTCGATGGCGCATTTGGAAGTGACCCTGCCCCATGAGCCAGAAGTTGTTGGTTCGATCCCAACCCAGGACAAACATTCGTGTGATGAATACTTATGTTTGTTATGTGTCTGGATGTTAATATCCAATATCGGGTTCGAATCCCGCTAGGGGCAAATGTTTCTTGTGATGAGCATGGACATTTGTACTCGAGTCATGGATGTTCATAAACGTGTTTAAGTATGTCTATCCGTTCGCCTAGTATCCATAGTACAAGCATAAGCCTAGTTTGGAACTACGGAATTGGTCTGTCAGTCTGGAGAATTTATTCTGGAGAATTTATTTAAGTATATATTTATAATACCACTGTTGATTCTGATATCCGTATCACAAGTTCTTAAGCTACTTACCTCGGAGTCAGATCAATGTATGTGATGTAGTCTGATATTTATTTATTTATTTATATTTGTTATTGATAATATATGATCAAAAAAATTCTCAAAATTATGACTGAAGCCATAAGACATTTAAAAATCTTTATAAATTCTGTGCAGTCGTGATACTTCGCTAGTGCGCTATACATTCGTTTAGATATTGAAATACCAAACCCTAATATTATTAAAATCCCCAGAAACGCTTTCAACTCAAGAGCTGATCCCTCCTATACGTCATAATGAAATGTCCCACAAAGCCTCGAGACGTTTCAATAAGTCACGACGACGGCTGCCCCCCTCATATCGCCATTTGTTATACATCTTAGATTGTGAGGAAGAGGAAATGATTTTTCTTCATCTTTCACTCTTTCATATGAGAATGTCGAACATCTTCAAAGAAACCTGACCTGGTTTCCTTTCATCATCCATTGAATGAAACTTTAACTCTAAAAAAGGTGGACACTTACTGTCATTTGTTTTTATGGGGTTATGGGTTATGAGTTTATGGGTTATGGGGGGTATGGGTTTTGGTCGCGTGCCCCCCTGGATGGGAAGTCCTGGCTTAGACCATGACCCAGGATTTAGCGAGTCTGGTAATTAAATTGAAGCGACTGCCGATCTAACCTTCGTAACCCTAAGATAGGGGAACCAGACAATTTTTGGATCATAGTTAGGTACAGATTCAAAGTTGTTTGAATTTGCAGGTTTCATCATGATGTTTTGCTTCACCGTCGAGCTAGTGGTATAAATACGTACCTACTATATCCACACTCCTCGGTTAAGAGGCGCGTGTCCTTACTATTGAGCTACAACCGCTCTTATTTGTTTTAATTGAAATAAGTTAATAAATAATTCTAATTCAAGCTTTCAATCAAATTTTTTTTTTAATGGAAATATTTAGCTGACCAGGCAAACGTTGCTCTGCCATTACAAGGAACCATTGTTAAGTTTGGGTAAGGTAAAAGGGTGAAAAATACTTTGAGACCCAGTCTTATACCTGTCAAATGTATTAAGGTACAAAAAACCATTTCAATCGGTGCAGCCGTTTCGGAGGGATGCGACCATAAACACCTTGATACGAGATTTATATATTTTACTAGCTTCTGCCCGCGGCTTCGTTCGCGTGGTACATCGATGAAACATAGCCTACATGTTATTCGGGTATATGAGCTATATTATCTAAGTTTTATTAAAATCCATTCAGTAGTTTTTTTGTGAAAGAGTAACAAACATCCATCCATACATACAAACTTTCGCATTTATAATATTAGTAGGAAGTAGGATGAAATACAAAGCCGATGCCGACAGCATTCACTCTAATCAGTTATCTCCTTTGAACTATTATGCCGCTACTATTACGCCGTGGGTTGTTGCCGATCGGCAACAACTCGTTTGGTCACTCGCCTACGTTCACGCGTAATCGCCATGAAATTCACGGCGTTTACGACGTTTTGGTCGGGAGGAAAATTAACTCTATGAGCGATCTAGCGCTGCGTGTTTTAATAGCTTAATTAGACGACAATTGTTAGTTTTAGCGCTGCAAATGCTGAAACACGCTCAGTCCATGCTTCGTGATAATATTTTTGTTTGTCATAGCTTCTCTATACGTAGTAATAATATCTCAATGGTTATCTCTCAGATATACATTGTGAATTGCCAATAAATTGCTGTTCTTTGTATTTACATATTTGCACATATAAAAACAGGGCCAAGGAAACACTTCACAAAAACCTAAAACTGTAATTTGTTACCAAGAAAACTCATGGAAATGCATCCATTTGAAGAATGGAAAGCATCCAAGTGTTGTATTGATTGATTGTGGTCAAAGATGGTAAATATTTATAACAATGCAAACTCGATACTCGAACAGCAGAGATGAGAAGTGATTCAATTGAAAATGTTACTTAAAAAAAATATTTCTTATCATCTTAAAAAATATATCTTAAAATTGTAACGGTATTATTTAACGGTAACATGATATTCAACTTTGTGTTTACACTAGTTTTCCATCTTGTGAAATCTGATCTTTGACTGAAAGTTGGTTTCGCACTTAGCAAATGTATACTTACTAATATTATAAAGAGGAATGATTTGATTGTTTGTTTGTTTGTATTGAATAGGCTTCGAAACTACTGGAACATTTTGAAAAATTCTTTCACCAATGGAAAGCTACTTTATCAGCGAGTAACATAGGCTATATTTTATCCCCGTATTCTTACGGAAATGGGAACTACCCGGGTGAAACCGCGGGGTGATGCTATAAAAAATAAAGTGTCGTTTAAACGAAAGTAGAGCGAAACAAACAAATATTTAAGATACAATAATATAGTTTGGTTAGGAGTAAAAATATTTGTCCCCATGTTGGTCTGGGACTTAAAAAGAATGTGCCAACTGTGTTCCTTGCCTAGCATGTCGTAAAAAGCGACTGATGGTATATCGGGTTTTGAGTGTGTGATTATGTAGGCGACGAGCTAGCCACATGTCACTACGTACTCACAAATTTCCATGTAACCTAGCCCAGTTTTATTTTTAGCTGAATGTGGTTAAAGGGGCTTGCTATCCCTTTGACTCTGCCTACCCCTATGAGGATTACGAGCACGAAGTTGTGTATGTATGTAGTAAAAATATTTCCTATTTGTATACAGAGCACAAACCGCAATTTTTCACATAATTCGTTATATCTGTCCAGGCTTTACCTGATGTAAAGAGGTTAAGCCGCGTATTAATTCCAGTTGTTGTGAGTTGAGCGGAAAATATTTTTACGGCCGATTTTTTTAATGGTCAGATAAGAATTAACCGACTGATAAAGTAGAAAGTCTCCAATTTGCGGATGTCATACGGTATTTTACTTAGGAACCAGGAAATGACATTTTACAATCATCCGGATTGTGATTTATTCGATTGTTATTTTTTATCTGACTGTTGTAAAATCAGCCCTTAATCGAATAAACGCTGGTGACTGTGGGATCCACGTTGAGGTGAGACTCAAAAATAATGTGACAACCGTTTACTATGGTTAGTTTGTCGTAAAAGGCGACAAAATACATTAAGTTAGTGATTATGCAAAAAGAAAGAAAAGTATTTTTTTTAGTACATACATACATAACATCAAGCCTATAATCCCCAAAGGGGTAGGCAGAGTCAAAGAGGCAGCATGCCCCTTCAACCACATTCAGCCAAAAATAAAACCGGGCTGGGTTAGATAGAAAATTGTGAAAAAGCAGTGGCAAGCTAACGCTAAGGCTAACCTGTCGCCTAAACAAACACACACCCAAAAGCCGATATACCATTAGTCGCCTTATTTTTAGTACATACAGAAAAAAGAAGTTCCAGGCCCAGAAATAAATTAATAAATCTAAGATAAATATCCGTCGACATCACATACATTGATCTGCATCTGAGGTAAGTAGCTTAAGAACTTGTGTTACGGATATTAGAATCAACAGTGGTATTATTACAAATAAATACTTAAATATTGGATATTAACACCCAGACCCAGAACAAACACAAGTATTCATCACACGAATGTTTGTCCAGGGTGGGGATCGAACACACAACATAGGGCAGGGTCACTACCAAATGTGCCTATTCTATTCTATATTATTTGATAGTCTAAATACGAATGAACATTGTGAAATGTGATATGGCCAATCGCTGAAATAAATGAATTGAATTGAATTAAATTGAAATCCATTATTTCTACACACTATTTGAATAGTGTGAATAGTAATATTGAAAAGCGAAGCTACGGCCATCACTAGTTCAAAATAAAACGCTATCGCCCCACGTAATACCACTCTACTAACAAAACTATTATCTCCACCCACTCGGGGAAATAGCCTCTACCGTCGAATAAAACGTATTTGACAAATAGCGCTCTATCATAGTCTCTACGTAGAGCCAAGGTGGGGCCATTACAGTGAGCTGAGATATCGCCAGCGGTCAGCCTAATTCTGCCATTCGGACTATTAGCTACTCTGGATTTAAAGGGTTGGGCGGATTTAGGGGAATAATTCGGGATCTATGTAGAAAATATGCTTAGGACGGTAAAAATGTAAGGCAACATACATATATATATATATGACAATAGGGCTGTGAGAACTACGCGCTCGCACTAAAAGTGGAAGTACTTCCGCCGCGCTAGGTGTTGCTTGCTCGGGGACCTAGGTCCGACTAACCGTCGCGGTGTATTGTATATATACTTAGTGGCGAGAATAACATCGTCAGCGCGATGCAGGATTGTATGGCGTTTCTCTATGTTCGATCGACGTCATTTGTTTCCGTATTACTGAAGCTATAATCTTGACTATCTTGTGGCGTGGTCGCCACAGCGCCTTAAGTATGTAAGTTTGTAGTTGTATATGTTCATTCACAATCGAAATTCTAACCAATATCTAAACACTGGAGGCAAGCAGCGCAGGACCGGTCGTTTTAGCGATCTTTAGGGGAGGCCTGTCCAGCAGTGGACGTCTTTTAGCTGATATGATGATGATGATAAATCTAAATACACGGTAGTATCCGGCCATGGTTAAAAAATACATTGGCAGCTTTCTTCAGCAGGATTCATAAAATAGACGGATTTGTCTGACAACTATTCCAAATTTGGCACGGCCTTAAATAGTTTAGATATAAATAGATAATATAGATTTTGTGTTCCTAACTACTACCTATGTACACTTAGTAAGCAAATAGAGATTTGATTTGATAATATTTATGCTAAGTTAAGTGTAAATAGAGCGTGAAATTTAGTTTTTCTTTAATTCTCCAGACTAACACCAATTCCCTAGTCCCAACCTAAGCTTATGCTTGTGTTATGGATACTAGATGAACGGATAGACATACTTAAATACTTTTATAAACATCCATGACTCGAGTACAAATGTCCATGTTCATCACACGAAACATTTGCCTCTAGCGGGATTCGAACGAGTTAAAGTTTATGTTTTTGGTTGCACCTACATGGAAAATGTAGAGAAATGCTACAGTTATGTAAATTCGATTGATTCAAATTACAAAACCAATTTAGATATTTTTTGTTGTCCTGACCAACTTATAGCTTAAACAAATCTCTATAATCTATGACAAGCTCGATGGCGCATTCAGTAGTGACCCTGCCCCATGCGCCAAGAGTTGTGGGTTCGATCCCCACCCAATACTTGAGTTTGCTCTATGTCTGGGTGTTAATATACAATATATTTAAGTATATATTTGTAATACCACTGTTGATTCTGATATCCATAACACAAGTGCTTAAGCTACTTACCTCGGAGTCAGATCAATGTATGTGATGTAGTCCGATATTTATTTATTTATAATCGTATTTCAAAGCAAAGGGTGATCATTAGTTTGTTGGTGCCACAACGAGTGTCATGGTACTTTGATGGAGTAGTTTCCCTTCCCCCTAAGCCCACTATACTCATTAATCACAATTAGTTAATGTGTGGACCTCTCCCATTGTTTCCCTTACTCTGAAGCAAGAGATATCATTCAAAAGACTACCTTATTCATACAGAGGCATTCAGCTAACTATTAAGTACAAAAAGGTATGACTTTGTGTATCTCAGTCTAGAGAATAGTCTCGCTATTTAACCGTAGTCTATACTATACTAATACTAATATTATAAAGCTGAAGGGTTTGTTTGTTTGGTTGAACGCGCTAATCTCAGGAACTACTGGTCCGATTTCAAATATAA
This sequence comes from Glyphodes perspectalis, assembly GCA_951394215.1. Lineage (NCBI taxonomy): Eukaryota > Metazoa > Arthropoda > Insecta > Lepidoptera > Crambidae > Glyphodes > Glyphodes perspectalis. The sequence continues at coordinate 784,642 of OX596225.1, read as the reverse complement.
TTTTAGTGTTAGATAGCCCATTTATCGAGGAAGGCTATAGGCTATATATAACATTAGCCCTAAACACGGCACAGGTAGCTTAACATAAAACTTTGAAATGAAACCACTTTGTATTGTTACACGATGAATCTGTATATTTACGGTAGAACTAGTCTATACTAATATTATAAAAAAGAAAGATTTGTATTTTTGTGTGTGTGTATGTTTGTAATGAATAAACTCAAAAACTACTGTGCTGATTTAAAAAATTCTTGCATCATTAGAAAGCTATATTATCTGGAAGTAACATAGGCTATATTTTATCCCCATATTCCTACAGGAACGGGAACTATGCGGGTGAAACCGCGGGGCACTGCTAATATTTAATATATTAAGTCGTATTTATTTGGATTTTACTGGAAAAATAGATATTAATTGTTAGAACTGACTTAGAAACACAGAAAAGCGGTTTGTTTTTTGTCCAATTTCGTTGTATTTTAGGGATATTTAGATCTTCAGTAATAAACCTGATTTTATCAATGAAACAAACATTACCTACCAAAGTATGAAAGAAAAATTACTCCCAAAATTAATTTAATTCTTGTTACAAGGTTTTTTAAACATAGTAACTAAAACTGATGAATATCATAAAAATGCCAACGTATTTTTAATCTCCCTTGTTAAGTCTGTAAAAACGAATCTGGAATACTTAACATCGTGTAGGTACCTCGGTATATTTATCCAATTTATCTGGCGAACCACAGCCTCGCCCGACCCAAACGGGGAGGGAGGAAAGGCTTCTAATTATACAGGGGGACCGTGATTGTACATTATTAAAAATGTTTCGCTTGCGACAAAATTGATGAATGCCGGAGGTTTGAGGCTTTGTGGCGGGGTAACGGATTGTGGAGCGCCCGGGGTGTTTTCGTAATATCTTTGCCATTTTTTTGGAGTTTCAATGGGATTTTTTATGGAAACGTTGACAGTTTTGTTGGACAAAGTTTTTGAAGTTTATCGAGTTTGTCGGTAAGGGTTATGTGAACAAAAATGAATCAAAAGCATTTATATTTTCGTTCTACCTCTAAAAGTATTTATTATTTGCTAACCCTCTATGTGCCTAGTTATTGTTTATGGATATAAAATATTTGAATTGTGTGCATCTGTCAAAAATTGCTTAACAAGAAAGTGTACTACTTACTTTCAGCTAGGTATTAGTTAGGTTATTTTGAAAATTTTATGCGAAAGCAGATGTAGCTCAATGGTAACGTAAGGACACGCACCTCTTAACCGAGGAGTGCGGGTTCAAACCCGGGCACGTACCTCTGGATTTTTCAAATCTATGTACGTATTTATACCACTAGCTCCACGGTAAGGGAAAACATCATTATGAAACCTGCAAATTCAAACAATTTCGCATTTGTAACCATGATCCAAAAATTGTCTGGTTCCCCTATCTTAGGATTACGAAGGTCAGATCGGCAGTCGCTTCAATGTAATTACTAGACTCGCTAAATCCTGGATCATGGTCTAAGCGGACCCCGTCTAAGCGTTATGTCCCGTCTAAACACGGGACATAACGCTAGGAAGATGATTTTGAAAATTTTATAATGTTTTTTAGTTATAATTTATTTTCCCCAATTGGAGATTTAGAAACTTCTCTTCAAAAACGGTCATTTCCTAGGTTGGTCAGTGATACGAACAGGTATTTCAACACCACAAAGGTATACCTAATTAGTTACACGGCTATAAAAAGCCCAACAGCTTTTCGTTACCAAAACAGTCACGTTTTTACTATAAGTAGAATTTTCAATGAAACGGAATAAATGTTTTCATTTTTTCCTTGCTTTATCACGCTCCATATAATTTAAGGCGACATTACGAGGCAGGGCAGATCTCGCGATACGGACAGACGGAATGAACACCATTTGTTATTAGTTCGCGTGCAAAGCGGTTCATGAGGAATGTCAATTTCAGGTTAACCAGTTTTTAACCCTCGTAGAAAAGAGGGGTGTGGAATATTTTTCTCACTATTCTCAATCCGATTGTAAGTGTGTAAAAAATAGAAAGATTTATTATTTAGTAAGAAGTTAGGAGGCACTTGTATTATTTTTCAGTGCTAATTTACTTTAAGTATGTGTGACTTTGGTAAACATGTGAATTTGAGACTTATATTAAATATAAATATAAATAAATAAATTTTCCAGACTGACACACCAATTCCCTAGTCCCAAACTAAGCTTTGCTTGTGCTATGGATACTAGGTGAACGGATAGACATACTTAAATACGTTTAAAGACATCTATGACTCGAATACAATTGTCCATGTTCATCGCACGAAACATTTGTCCCTAGCGGGATTCGAATCCGCGACCCTTGGTTTTGTGGCCAGGGTCTCTGACCACTCGACCAACGGGCCAGCCAAGTAAGAAGGCACTTGTATTATTTTTCAGTGCAAATTCACGTAGGTGTGTGTGATATTGGTATACATGTGAATTTGAGACTTATAATATAAGGAAAAATTAGCTTATTCCTATTATAGTTCTTTTTTTATATTAAAGTCAAAGTCAAAGTCAAAATATTCTTTATTTATATAGGTTTCAAAAAAACACTTATAAATCGTCAAAAACTGTTAAAGAGATATGATTCTACCGCCGGTTCGGAATGTTGCATCTACCGAGAAGAAGCCGGCGAGAAACTCGGTAGTTACTCTTTTTTTAAACAACAGTATTAACAAAGTTGTATGAAAGCTTCGACTAGTAAAAAATGATAGACTCCGCGCCACTAACTAGAACGTTGAAGCTCTTCAGGTGCTCCAAATGACCGATATCCGATATCTGGTATCCATAAGTATCTCAGTCACACATGCTTAAACGTGGCTTCACGCTATAGTATGACAGCGTGGAGTCCTTCTTTTTTTACTAGTCTGTGATTAAAGCCAGAACATCAAACTATGAATTTATTACTGGTACAGTAACAGCACCTGAAACAGACTATACTATAGTTACCTTTGATGATGTTTCATTTTTGAAATGATTTGTTGCTATTTGTTGAATCGGTATACATAATGTAAGAAAAATCAAAGAGAAAGAGTAACATTCAGCCGTATAAAAAATTTTAGGTACCTATTGGTGAAATTCTGTAGAAAATGGACGATTACATTTTTTTTGAATTATTGTAAAGTTCCTTGTGCTGGCATTGACATAATCGGAAGTTTATGGCAACTGATTGGCTTATTGTGTCAACACAGATCGCCAAGTTGCATAAATATATATAATAAAAAATATATATTGCAAAGGAACGCAACCATTTTTTAGTTCCTAATTTTGATACTTGTGGCGCTGTCTCGAAATCTCGAATACAGTACTAAATTAATACGTTCACTTTAGTAAATATTTCATTTAATACTAAAACCGCGTTTTTCCTTCAAAAATCTATTTTTTTTTTACATAGTGACGGTTTACTAAATTGGAAAATACTACCCTCATTGAATACCGTAATCTATAAAGAAAGAATTAACGCATTGTCCTGTTAAGCATTTGAAAATATCAGATACATAAAAAATTACTCCAATATATAAGTACTTACTGTAACAAATCATCATCTTCCTAGCGTTATGTCCCGTGCTTAGACGGGGTCTGCTTAAACCATGATCCAGGACTTAGCGAGTCTAGTAATTACATTGAAGCGACTGCCGATCTGACCTTCGTAACCCTAAAATAGGGGAACCAGAAAATTTTCGGATCATGGTTACAAATTTAAAGTTTTTTGAATTTGCAGGTTTCAACACGATGTTTTCCTTCACCGTCGAGCTAGTAGTATAAATACGTACATAGATTTGAAAAATCCAGAGGTACGTGCCCGGGTTTGAACCCGCACTCCTCGGTTAAGAGGCGCGTGTCCTTACCATTGAGCTACCACCGCTCACCGTAACAAATCACGATTTTAAATTTCGTTAGGTACTCGAAGTAATATGAAATATTGGCTCAACGATACTCCGAGGTCAAGAACCCCGACGTGACTAGAATCTGGGATGCTCCTAAAACGTAAACCTTGTCAGCAAAGGGTCCTTCTGGCCGTAACTCATGTGGGGGAACTGGGAACCTTTTGCTCACTTGAGCAGATTCTTGAAAGTCTCGCTAAAGTTGAGTAATTACTTTGGAATCAATAAGGTTTTAGAATCGACATCTCACATAATGGTCTGGGAGTTCTACGTTAGTGTAGGACTCAAAAAGAATAAATAAATAAATTATCCAGACTGACACAACAATTCCCTAGTTCCAAACTAAGCCTATGCTTGTTCTATGGATACTAGGTAAACGGATAGACATACTTAAATACGTTTATAAACATCCATGACTCGAGTACATATTTTCCATTTAACCAAACTCAATTTTATTTTTGTCTAACTCTACCTTAACTTCAGGCATTGAGAGGTGAAGGTATGTATATATAAATATAAAACTACATAACATACATTGATCTGACTCCGAGATAAGCAGCCTAAGCACTTCTGTTACGGATATCAGAATCAATAGTGGTATTACAAATATATACTTAAATATTGGATAATAACACCCAGACACAGAACAAACACAAGTTATTCATCATATGAATGTTTTGCTTGGGTGCGATCGAACCCACAACTCTTGGCGCATGGGGCAGGGTCACTACCGAATGAGCCATCGAGCAAGTCAAACGAAGTCAAAAAAGGTATTTATATTTTGTATTGTAACCTACAATAGACTATGGGAGCCAATAAAAAATAGATCAGTTGTTTACTTGTTTGCAACCTTCGTGGTCTTCTAGACCTGATTGATAGACAGAATCATTGCAAGGAAATGGTTCTGTCTATCAATCAGGTCTATGACAACCAGACTTTTCACCATAAAACACAACATCAATTTCTTTATCCTGCCCATATTTCTCCTGCAGTATATCTGTTGTACACAACAATACCAAGATCCGAAATAGACACGAAACTTCAAACGCTCTCAAAGAAGAACGAAATATCTTAACTTCCAAAAAATTTTATTGCAAAGCCGAGGGCGGCACTTGAGGGTTGAAAAAATGCTAAAAGAAACACGAGTGTCACTTAGACCGAGAGGTTGTCGAACCGTTCCTCACGATAGGGCTGCCGGAAGAGACTACAAAGTACCGTACTAAGAGTGTCTAAGAATGTTGTTGATTTGAGTGAAGGGAGGAAAGAAAGGAATACTTGTAATGTGTATTGATCCCGTGTTGGTCTGAGACTATAAAAGAATGTGCCAACTGTGTTTCTTGCCTAGCATGTCGTAAAAGGCAACTAAGGTATATCGGGTTTTGGGTTTGTGATTGTGTAGGCGACAAGCTAGCCACTTGTCACTACTTTAATACAATTTTCCATCTAACCCAGCCCAGTTTTATTTGGCTGAATGTGGTTAAAGGGGACTGCTGTTCCTTTGACTCTGCCTACCCCTTCGGGGATCACGGGCGCGATGTTAAGATAAGATAAGATAAGGTGTATTGATCGTTATAATCTAGGTAGTAAGGTACTGGCTTCTATAACACAGGTTCTCCTGTCCCAAAAGCCAGGGCTACATTAAGCTACATTAAGCCAGGGCTACATTGGTGCTAGTTACAATAAAGGTTTTTTATTTCATTTTTATTATTGAAGGGGCTTGCTGCCCTTCCGACTCTGCCTACCCCTTCGGGGATTATGGGCGTGATGTTATGTATGTATGTATATATTTTTATTCTTAGTGCTGGTTTGAAGTTGCTGAAAATGAAACAAAGTTCTAAGTCTACTCTCTTTTTTTGACCTTACTTGGAACTTTCGCTACTTAGGAGGTTCACAGGTATCTTACTGTACATGTATTTTAATACTGAAAACATAATATACCGTCCATAAATACCACAGACGATGCACTTCACGGTAGACGGTAGACAAGACCAAGAATCAGCAAGCTCTTTCAACCACGTTCAGCCAAAAGTAAACCTGAATGAGGTTCAATGGACCATTGTAAAAAAAGTAATCATAGGATAGCATGGCGTCTACACAATCACAACTCCAAGATCCAGTACAACATCTGTCGCCTTATACGTTTTGACTGGCCCGTTGGTCAAGCGGTCAGAGACCCTGGCCACGATACCAAGAGTCGCGGGTTCGAATCCCGCTAGAGGCGAATGTTTCGTGTGATGAACATTGACATTTGTACTCGAGTCATGGATGTTTATAAACGTATTTAATTATGTCTATCCGTTTACCTAGTATCCATAGCACAAGCTTATGCTTAGTTTGGGACTAGGGAATTGGTGTGTCAGTCTAAATGAATTTATTTATTATTTATTTTATTATACGACGCGCCTGGCAATGATAATCGTTTAATATTCATTTTTTATTATTTTTGAGTTCTATACCATCATGAGACATAAACTGTGTCTCAATGTATATCGGATGTGAAATCGCCACCCCTACTTCTGGGAGGGCCTGAGGAATGCCGCGACACTCCTTTGGAGGGCCTTTTGAGACCGACTCGGTAGGTATTCCAAAGCCGTTCGGAAGCGACATCACGGATACGGATTCAAATATCCGACATCTATCTTGCGGACGTGGCGAAGAGGTATTTTTGTGTTAGGTTCACTAGGGAGGGAAGTGAGTAATTCAGAGTAGAGCGTATTGTACTATATGAACAAGGGGATACAATATGGCCTATGTTACTCGCTGATAAAGTAGCTTGCCGTTGATGATAGAATTTTTTAAATCGGCTCAGTAGTTTCGGAGCCTATTCAATACAAACAAACAAACCATCAAATATTTCCTCTTTACAATAGTTTTAATATATTCATATAATATATGTGTGATAGCTCAGCAGTGGGATCTAAATGGCTAAAAAAGAAATTAATATTACTTTTTCTGAAGGAGGCATACATTATCAAAATCGATCACATTGGTTAGACTTTCAGTGATGAGGCGATAGATTTTAATTTATATCATCTTGGACTACTACGCTACCGTGCTCCCAGAAATGTTCTTTCTTAGCATGAACCCTACTTTAGGCGGGCCTTTTAACTCAATCGATTAAGCAGTTAAGGCATAAGACGTATTTGGCACATTAACATAGTTGCTAATATATTCCCGTGTTGGTCTGGGACTTTCTCAACTGTGTTTCTTGCCTAGCATGTCGTAAAAGGCGACTAATGGTATATCGGGTTTTGGGTGTGTGATTGTGTAGGCGACGAACTAGCCACTTGTCACTAATTTTTCACAATCTTCCATGTAACTCAGCCCAGTTTTATTATTGGCTAAATGTGGCTAAAGGGGCTGGCTGTCACTTTGACTCTGCCCACCCCTTAGGGGATTGTGGGCGTGACGTTATGTGTATGTGTGTGTCATCATCTTCCTAGCGTTATGTCCCGTGCTTAGACGGGGTCCGCTTAGACCATGATCCAGGATTTAGCGAGTCTGGTAATTACATTGGAGCGACTGCCGATCTGACCTTCGTAACCCTAAGATAGGGGAACCAGACAATTTTTTGGATCATGGTTACAAATTCAAAGTTGTTTGAATTTGCAGGTTTCATCACGATGTTTTCCCTCACCGTCGAGCTAGTGGTATAAATATGTACATAGATTTTTTTAAATCTAGAGGTACATGCCCGGGTTTGAACCCGCACTCCTCGGTTAAGAGGCGCGTGTCCTTACCATTGAGCTACCACCGCTCTCTATGTGTATGTGTGTGTGTTACTAATATATACACAACTTGGAATTTATGTATTCAATATTTTTAAATCTCTTCACTTTAACCTGGATAAAACCAACCCTCGGAGGTATGGAGCGAGTAAAGAGTCTCCAAACGAAATCTATTGATTCTGAACTTCCGTCGGGACCGCTGTAAACTGGGCTAACGTGGGGCGCGTTTTGGGACGGCTAATTGCCTTTCATTATAGTAATAGTCCCATGTTGATGTGGTTCTAAAAAAATGTGCCAACTAATGCGACTGATGACCGAATTTGACTGGCTCGATGGCGCATTTGGTGAGTTTAGTACGATCCCCACCCAGGACAAACATTCGTATGATGAATACTTGTGTTTGTTCTGTGTCTGGATGTTATTATCCAATATTTAAGTATATATTTGTAATACCACTGTTGATTCTGATATCCGTAACACAAATGCTTAAGCTACTTACTTCGGAGTCAGATCAATGTATGTGATGTTGTCGGATATTTATTTATTAATGGTGTATTGATTATTCATTAGGCTTGTGATTAAGTAGGCTAAAAGCTGGTCATTTATAATTACTTTGTCACAATTGTCCTAAGAAGAATAAGTACTGGCGTTGTGATATGTGCAGATTGTTTGATCTTGACATCAATAAATCATTGTTGGTAGCACAATGGTTAGCCTGCGGGGCTCCTAGTTCAAACCTTTAATTATTCAAATCTATTTCATAATCTTTAATCTATTCTATATGGATTGATTCCAGTTGCTCGTAATTGGGAGTAAACAGCATGAGGAAATTTCTCATCCAAATAACTATGGATGTGGATGAGACCAAACTTTCTGATTCCTCTATCTGAAGGTGGCCTAGTGAGATGATGATGTAGTTCTATCACTTCCAGAGTGATATCAAAAATAAGTTTCAGTGAAATATCATTGTTAACTAATGCTAGAAAATTTTGAGACATACTTTGACCCGTAAGATATACCTACCCATAAATATAGCCAAATAAATAATAAATATCCGACAACATCACATACATTGATCTGACTCCGAGGTAAGTAGCTTAAGCACTTGTGTTACGGATATCATAAACAACAATGGTATTACAATATACTTAAATATTGGATATTAACATCCAGACATAGAACAAACACAAGTACGAATATTTGTCTTGGGTGGGGATCGAACCCACAACTCTTGTCGCATGGGGCAGGGTCACTACCGAATGCGCCGTCGAGCCTGTCATAATAGTCTAAAAATAGCATTTGCTGGATCTAATCTCGAATATCCAAGCTTTAGTTAACAATAAAATCTCCACCCGAGGTGAGCATAAGCACTAAGGACAACGTTTCCGCGTTTCAAATTCCCGACCTAAAAGGGAACTAGGTCACGGCCACTACATTTATTTCTCTTTCGAGTGCCATTTTCTCTCGGTTTCAATATAATTTCCAACAAAAAGGAGTGAAAGCCGTTTGAGTATTTGATGATGAGCTTAGTACAATTGTTGATAGTATAGTAGATAGCCGGAGAGCGGTGGGAGCTCAATGGTAAGGACACGCGCCTCTTAACCGAGGAGTGCGGGTTCAAACCCGGGCCGTAACAAGGCAAACTAACAGGGCTATGTGTTTTTGGTGTCCATGTGAGTATATGTTTGTATATAAGCATGTTATAATTTTGATAAATAAGGAGTTAATTGAAACGTTGCTTTTAAAGACTCGGTTTAAAAAGACTTTTACTTATTTGACAGATCGTGATGGCCGATCTGGTGATCTTGTTCTGGTAAGAGCGCTATTTTAATTTTGGTCATCACGCCAGATCTAGACTGAGGTGAAGGTCGCTAGAGTTTTCCGGCCATCTACTATCATCATCTTCCTAACGTTATGCCCCGTGTTTAGTTGAGGTCCGCTTAGACCATGATCCAGAATTTAGCAAGTCTGGTAATTACATTGAAGCGACTGCTGATCTGACCTTCATAACCCTTACATAGGGGAACCAGACTATTTTTGGATCATGGTTACAAATCCAAAGTGATTTGAATTTATAGGTTTCATCACGATGTTTTCCCTCACTGTCGAGCTAGTGGTATAAATACGTACATAAATTTGAAAAATCTATCTACGTATTTATACCACTAGCTCGATATATATAATCGAATATCTTATCTAATCATAAGAGGTACGTGCCCGGGTTTGAACCTGCACTCATCGGTTAAGAGGCGCGTATCCTTACTTATTTTTTTAAAGTAGCGTCAATTGGCTATCTCGTCCCCTCCATAAATAGTGAAATAAATGAAGAGATCTTTGATTATATAAAGTTTAGTATGAAAAGAGTTTCAATAGATGCTTATAATAAGTCGAGATCGCATTTACAGTTGGATCTGCTTTAGGTTTCTCTAGTATTTCCAAGGTGGAAATAAATAATTTATCATCGTGGGAGCGGTTTGCATTATGTTTTTGTTTAGGTGTCACCGGGCAAAATTTATCTTCACTATAAACAAAATACGAAAGTAAAGCTTGTCTGTATGTTCGTCCGTTACTTCTTCACGCCTAAACCGTTTACGATGAAATGTGGCACTCGTAAAGTATTAACCCCAAAGGGCTATTGGCTGCTATTTACCCATCCTAGGAAATATAGTTTGTCCCTCAGGACGTACAATAGAGTCTTTATAGAGACTGAATTTCACGCGGGCTCAGTTAAAAGCTACTTAATCTATACTTATAATAAATCTGTAGAGAGGTCAATTCTGTACATGAAATATATTTTCAAAATAACTATCAGGGGGTGATTAGTGATCGATACTGATGCCAAAAATGCAATCAGTAAAATTTTTGTCTGTCTGTCTGTCTGTATGTTCCTTATAGAAACAAAAACTACTCGACGGATTTTAACGAAACTTGGTACAATTATTCTTTATACTCCTGGGCAGGTTATAGTATACTTTTCATCACGCTACAATCAATAGGAGCAGAGTAGTAAAGGGAAATGTTGGGAAAACGGGAGAAGTTACTCCATTTTTTAAGCTTCCGTCGCGTGTGCAGCCTAAATGGTTAAAGTTACATAGAAATCATGTATGACGAAAATAGTCTTTATAATATTAACCATAAACGCGGGTGACACCGCTGGCACAGCTAGTATATAAATCATGCAACACCGAATGCCTATCTGCACAAGAGATAATAAATAATATCTAATAAAATAGGTCAAAGTGCACTCTTAAAAATAATGGTGTTTATTTTTCAATATTATTTGCTTTGTCGTAAAAATGATAATACCTACGATAATATAATATTTGTGCTGATGTCATGTTACCACATTTTCAACGTGTAAATTGAATTAAATACATGTAGGTATATTGAGTTTGTATGAAAAGGATTATGAATGTGAAGAGGCGAGTGAGGTGTGTAAGGATCGTGCCATATGGCGTTCGGTACTCTCTGCCTACCCCGCTAGGGAAGTGGCGTGAAATTTAGTTAATTAGTTAGTTAGGTATATTTTCTGGCTGAATGTGGTTACAGGGGCCTGCTGCCTCTTTGGCTCTGCCTACCCCTTCGGGGATTATGGGCGTGATTTTATGTATAAACGTTTATTTGTAACTAAAAAAATAAGGCAATTTATGGAAAACCTTTTGGTTGTAGAAGTAAATGTTATTTTATCGAGAGCCCGTTTTTGTCGGCCCATAAAGACGAGAATTACATGTCAGTAGACTAGCGGCCCAAGTAGAGAAGCAATGTTTTTTCTAGATATAACCTGAAACTGTTTAGTTGTTTACAACCAAATATTTACAAATGATATAGGTACATAAACTTTTTTCGATCATCACTTTATATACTGGTGAAAACCACATCAAAATCGGCCCAGTAGTTTTTGAGTTCAACCTATACAGTCAGACCGATGTACGCGTCGGTGATTTTAACGAATGGAGAAACACAGTGGCGTGTTGCTCGATGACTATTTAAATACAAAGCACTTGTTTTGATGAGTAACTAAGTGTTTTATAGATGTATCTGATTGAAATACGATTCCGGTTAAGTCATTAAACTATAAACACTGGTATATTTTTCAATGAAAAGGTATAGGAGCCTACTTTTAAACGCACTTCTGAAATTTATAGCTCTCAATGGAATGTTCTGGCGTAATCCATTTCAGTCATCTCTACACAAACGTTTTACATGCTAAAATAAACAGCCCGCGGCTTCGCTCGTGGTATACCTATCTATATACAGTGGCGGATTTACCCTAAGGCCCAGTAGGCCCGGGCCTACTGGGCCTTAGGGTAAATCCGCCCGGCCTAGGGCGGCCAGATATTAGAGGCGGCCAATCGTAATAAAAATTCAGTGATGACGCTTTAGTACTGAGAGTTATGGCCTGGGGCCTAGGGCGGCCAATACTGTAAATCCGCCACTGCCTATATATCGTTAGAATATAGGCTATGTGTATTCGTATGTATGAGCTGATTATTACAAGTTTCATTAAAATACTTTCAGTAGTTATTACATGAAAGAGAAAAAAGATTCACACATATATTGATAAAAACTTTCGCGTTTATAATATTAGTAAGATTCCGTGTGTCTATAGGTTGACTAAGAAAATAAAAAAAAATGGCCAAGAGTCGACACGGGACTTCACGAATTCTTAATCGTTTTTATACATTTCGTATATAAAGTTGTAGTAGCGATATTCATCCTACTAATATTATAAATGCGAAAGTTTGTATGTATGGATGGATGTTTGTTACTCTTTCACAAAAAAACTACTGAATGGATTTTAATGAAACTTTAGAATAATATAGCTCATACACTCTAATAACACATAGGCTATGTTTCATCGATGTACCACGCAAGCGAAGCCGCGGGCAGAAGCTAGTAATATACATAAATATTCATAATATCGCTACTACGAATGCTTCTACTTTAAAACAATGTTTTCCCAAATAAAAAGTAGCTAATCTCTAGGTAACGTATCTGATAATGTCTTGCGGGAAATCAAATGTGACGGCGAGAATGTTGATAAAATGTTTGCGAAATCTTATCTCTTGTAGATAAACATTGATCTTAGATCGTAGGGGTTCAACATTACAGGTGGCAATGTACACGCATTAAACATTCATATTAACGCATTTCTATTGAACTGAAGTAGCTACATAAAATGTAGTGAGGCAATGTTGTACTGAAAATCAAAGAGTTTACACACGGAAGGACTCCGCGCTATTAACTAGACGTTGAAGCTTCGTAGGTGCTCCAATTTGATACAAAATTTACGACATACTATGACATAAGTGCTCCAAATGACAGATTTCCGATACCTGGTAACCTTAAGAATTTCTCTCATGCTTAAACGTGGCTTCACGCTCTAGTATGACAGCGCGTAGTCCTTCTTTTTTTACTTGTCTGTGATAACTCACGGATTCATTTCTGTTTAGTACACCTTACAAAGAAATAACTTATTTGGTTTACGTACCATACAAAATTAAGGTATTCTCCGCATCGAATATTAAATCAGAAAGGAATTAGCTACGCCTATGTAAAAGGTTAGGTACTGTATAATTCCCAGTTTTTGTCTTTATTACTCTCCACCTTTGTGAGAGAGACAACAGTCTTCTAAAGCATTTTCATAATGTCGAATACAATCATCTGTAAAACTATCGATATATTAAATTTAGGATTTTTAACTATAGAGAATGCGACTAAAAATGTGTAAATAAAAACACTGCTGGTTTTAATTACAATTGCGCCAGCTTCGATCACGCACGCCCATAGACGTCTACCGAACAATAAGTAGGTACATATTCGCAAAGGTTAAAGTTAACAGAGCTTAACACAAAGACTTACCTGTTTGACCATAAGCCTGGCCACCCTTGGACTGGCGAATGTGACGAAGCCATAGCACTTGGAGACGCCAGCTCGATCGTATATCACTCTCGCTGCCGTCACCGTCGCGAAAGTCGAGAAGAACTTCCACAAGTCCTCATCGGTGGTCGTCAGAGAGAAGCCTCCCACGAAAATCCTATTGTGTATCACAGTCCCGAACTTCGGCGCGTCCGTAGGAGGCAGGGTATCATCCGTGTCCTCCTCCGGGGAGTTCAACAAAGCTTTCAACTTCTCGTGAGGGTCGGCACTCTTGCGGCAGGACGCGGCGCTCTCCTCCACCATGTGGGCACAGCTCGCTGATTCACTCCTGATGTACCGTTTGACCGTCGTTTCCATTATTAATTTACCATGTTCCCTCGTGTTCCCTTGTTTATAAAACTAAAACGCTAGCAAAGTAAGCGGCCTTCGCGGGAAGCAGCCGAGCACTGACTGAGACGCCGTGTTATCGATCTTGTGTGTCGTTGCGCGGTCGGGGCTACGCACGTCTGATTCAAAGTTGACACCGACTTGGAAAACAAGGCGTGAGATTAGATTGTGTCTTCAGATTTGAGAGATACGCACTAAAAATAGTGTTTGAGCTATTGTCGACAGCTATTTTTACTGTGCTAGGGAACTAGGTCATTGGTTGACATCAGTCGGTTTCCTAATGGTTCGTAACTGGGATTAGTTCCGGTTTTCGCCTGTAGGTGGCGCTGGTTTCGGTTTGATTGTTTCGGAAAAGTCTTGAAACAAGCATTGTGGTTATTAGGGAGTGGTGGGAAGAGTGTGTGAGTGAAATGGGTACCTAACTAATAATAACTTCTGCATTTGGACGTGTGACGTTGGTACCACGATGTGATCGTCGTAATAGTTGGATACTATTGACTGGGAGCGCGGGCGCCACAGTTAGGTACTTGCGCGTAGAGGTTCAAACCTCTTCAGGATAAATAATCAGCCAAGTGTGAGTCGCACTTAAAGAATTTCGTAATACATACCTACTGTTAAAATTATTGAAATCGAAAAAAGACCCGTCATTTGAAATAATTATCATTACCTATATCAGCAATAATAATGTCCTCATAACCGATATCGGTCACGGCGTCCAATCTCAATGAGGATTAGCCAGATTACAACGGCAATAGAGATAGATACTACATAGGTATACTCTGGTAAAAAAAAGAACTTAATTTACCAATCTATTACGGTATATAAGTTAAAACTTAGATACCTAGGTACTGATAGACAGAAAGACAGTGAAAGATTAGTACCTACCTAATATTATTAGTCCCCAAAAGGGCACCACAGGCACCAACCGTTTTTACGGAAGTATATAAAGTCTACCTTGTCCTACCTATATTGGGCCCTATAAAGCCTAGACTTTGTTGAATTGTCTAGTTACAGTTCCAAGAATTTCTTAACATAAATTGATCTATACCTACTTTACTTAAGTAAAAGATAATTTGACAAGCTCGATGGCGCATGCGGCAGTGACCCTGCCCCAAGCCAAGAGTTGTGGGTTCGATCCCCACCCAGGACAAACATTCGTGTGATGAATACTTGTGTTTGTTCTGTGTCTGGGTGTTAATATCCAATATTTAAGTATATATTTGTAATACCACTGTTGATTCTGATATCCGTAAAACAAGTGCTCAAGCTACTTACCTCGGAGTCAGATCAATGTATGTGATGTAGTCGGATATTTATTTATAATGCACAAAATGAAACCGTATACCTATGTACATTTTATGTGACTGTAGTTAAGGTACCTACTATTGGGCGTAGTTTAAAAGCGATTGGTAATCAATTATAAGTAGGTAGGTAAAGACGTATCTTTATATAAGTACTTATATACATTAAGTAGGTACTCTTAAAATATTCCTCTGAATTGAGATTTTTAGTAGTTATTTCTATCCCTTATATGCAATAGGGGCCCTATTGTATTAAGCTATTATTAAAAATATTTGTCAGAATGCGATTAAAACAAATAAAAAAAAAAATTCTACAGCATATGAAATCATGGTATATGAATAATTAAGCAAATACATTTTGTGATACGCAACAGAACATAAATAGATAAAAATATATCTAGCCACACACATCAATTTATTTACTAAGCATGTAACTATAGGTACATGTACTATGAATACGGTAAGAGATAGACATACATACAAACATACATACAAACATAACAGCACGCTATTATGCCTACCGGCACAGTCAAAGGGGCAGCCAGCCCCTTCAACCACATTCGGCTAAAAAATTTAACTAGGCTGGGTTAGATGGAAAATTGTGAAAAAACAGTGACAAGTGACTACACAATCACACACCCAAAACCCAATATACCATTAGTCGCTTTTTACGACATGCTGGCCAGCCAAAAAACACGGTACTTACAAACTTTTTAAGCCCCAGAACAACATGTGACTTCAAGATACACGTGAATAAATACGTTTGTAAACATCTAAAATTCGGAGTACAAATATCCATAAAACGAAATTTGCACCTAACAGAATTTGAACCTGCATCCTTTGGTTTCATGGCTAAGGTCTTTAACCACTCGACCAACAGGCCTGTGATTGATGACCAATAAGAGGGTCGATGACGTTACACTCTAGTCATAACTCATAATTCACGCTATGACCATTAGTGTAGCTAGATTCAACTTGTTTTAGGGGTCTAGGTAAGAAGTTAGATTGGTGGCAAAACTGCCCTAATGATCAGGGCGTAGCTGGGCGACCAACGGAGCAATAAATAATCTGGGGCCCCTCTTTTCAAATTATATAAATTTAGGTAGCTGTTAGTCCGAGGGAGATTTTTTTTTCTACGGGGGTAACTTATGGGGGGTTCCCTATAAGCACCCTCTTTGCTCTCCTCACGTACCTACCTTGCAAAAGAATGTACTTTCATCAATACCAAACTCGTCATCAAAGAGACCGCATATCTGGTCAAGTGTAGTCGCTAATTTTATTTTCAGAATGCAATTAATTAAGCACGTAGGTAATCTTAAACGGAACATCATAACTCTTTTGATTCTTATTTTGTTTGTTTTCAAGCAATAAAAATAATAAAGTTTTTGCAACTAACCCAAGTCAACCAAATTTTTTGTTTAATGCTGCTTCTTCTTGTTTATATATTTCTAGTCTGTGGCTCCTTGAACTCTGTTGGCCCCTTCGAAGATGCGAGCGTTTTGTTTTTCTGGCTATACTTAGCCTTATCTGTTGCGGTTGAAAGAATGCTTGTCAATAGGCTATTTCTTGATTAGTTAGAAGCAAGAATGCGTGGCTTTTTATTTTTAAGTAAAGACGTAAGATCAATGGTCGGTATAATTATTTCAAAAGGAGCGTAACAAAGTCATGGAATCTTTATAACTTTTTGCTATCACTTCGGCCATAAACCATGTTTTCGATATTGTAGAGATAATTTTGAAAATATCTATAACTAATTAGTACTTAATCCGAGAAAACTTGCCCTTAATAATTTGTCATAATTGTTTTTATCGGTTATTGATCACACACACTGTACTTCAGAAATTATCATCTGTTGGTAGTAATATACCTATACCTATTTGAATTTTGTTTATCATTGCTCGTAGTTGCCCTCAAAATATTCAAAACTTAGCAACAATTCAAATCGGAAACGGACGAAGTCTATGTTTAATTTAGGTTAGGCGTTTCTTATCTATGAAAGATGGTGAATACAATTTTACGAAAAAAGCTTTTTGGCCCGCTAAGATACTTAAGTATCTTTTTTTTCCTATTTTGTGTTCTTGCATTAACAAAACGTCATTGACGTTTGTTTGACAATGCTGCCAAAGTACCAATTTCTACTAAAATAATTATTTTGCGAATGTGTATGCGAATGTACTATAAATTATTCAAAACGATTTTTTATAAAGTCTCATGTAAATTAAAAGGCACACGCCTATATATTGATGGCGAATTGCGAATTTAAGGTGACATCTTTTTTAACTAACTTAACTTTACGCCACTTACGGGGTAGGCAAAGAGAACTGAATGCTTTGTGGCACGGTACTTACACACCTCACTTGCTTCTCCAACATTCATGATCCTTATATTTTTAAAGAATGAATTCTTTAAAAATATGTGGATTTAAATTTTAAAAATAAAATACATGTTCATTAAAAATTTACGAGATATTTGTCCAATTAACTTTTTTAAAGGCGAGAAAATTATCTATCATATTTTCAAATATTCTCTTTCCTTAGAAAATATTTTTTGGTATTGGAGAAAGATTACTAATATTGCCAAATTATGAAGGATTAATTAAAGGGAATATTATCATTGATAATATTAATCCTATTAAATGGAAATTTCACGATATTGTAGCTGTTATTATTTACTTTATTTTTTACTTTGGAATACATTCATTTAATATTAATTCAATAAAATTACAAATCACCTATTTTTTAGAAGATTTACAAATTTTATACTGGCAACATGACATATGTTACTGTATTCTGACATCTGTCAATACAATCGCGTAATTTGATTCGCGATTCTCGTGGAAATGAAAACAGCCGTCATTATTCGCCAAGGCTTCTGTACTTTTTTTTTTATTGTTTTCTTTCCTTGTGCTGATTTAGTTTCATAATAACAATGTGTTGTGTTTTGCATACAAGACCATAATAAAACAATTAAAGGGAAAGTGGTGCCTTAATATTTTGAAGTGAATTTAGTGCTGAATAAAAAAGTTTTGTGTTCGGAATAGGTAATTAAATTACCAACTTTCCGATTTCATTTTTCTGGGTGAGTGCATTATTCGACCTAATTTCCAGCCAGTGTTTTCTCACTATTTATTTGTAAATCGTAATTTTAGCAATATCTGTAGCGTGTTAAGGTCGTGAAAACTTTTTTGTGTTTACCTTCGAATTTCGCAATATTTAATTATGTATTTCAACCGGTATGCGGGATGTTTACGCGTCAACAAATACTTGCTGGACTGGTTTCTGATTGTATTTTGTTTTTAATATCTATCTAGGCCTATATATTGAAATTTCGTGCCTATAATAGCCTTTATAGATATTTTTTTCAACAGTTTAATGAATATATTTCAAAGTCCTAGTTTGCATATTGTTATTTGTCCTTCGATCTCGTTTTTATAATTGTAAACAGTGTGGTTGTGACCTGAATTGTATATGTAGATCATGCATAAGCCAAATTTTTGTCTTGTGTAGATAAATAACTATTGTTTATGCTGTCATAAGCTAATGTGGACTATTTGGTATGTATATGGGTCATTCTAAGTTAAGAGGTAATCAGTTGTATGGAGTGGCGGCATGGCAAAAACAAACGATTTTTTCATCAGAATACTACTTTTTTAATTGAAACTGCTAATTTGAATAAGTTTACAAAGTGATCAATCAATTTATTTGTTTTTTCTCCTTTTATGAGACACCAGGGGAAATACTCAGTACAGGGTAGAGACAAGATGAACAGGGGAGATACTTTACGAGCAGGGAAGAGATATAGATATATGAAAACACTGTTGTTTCTAAGACTATTCACTTGTTATACATATATTAATAACAGAGAATCACACTTTTAATTGCTTGGCAGTTTTTATAAACTTAAATGTGCTTTAATTAAATTTACTTCAAACAAACCAAATCAAACAAAGTAGGCACCTACTTTGAATATTAAATCCTGATTGATCCTGAATATTAAAATAAATCACAGTAAATTCTCACCTTTCCTTAACAACAATATTTTACCATGAATGAGCAACAATTACTTAAATAAAAAGAAACAATAACTTCTAACTTTAAATTAAAATTATTATACTTTCTTAGCTAATACTTTTGCTAGTACTAAAACTGTAAACACATTGAATATTGCAGGTAACTAGCTACAAACAAACTAAAATAATACAACGAAAAAAGTTTAAAAACGGCGTTTAAAGACATCAATGAATTCATTGAAATAATAAAAGATACCCTCTCATTTTTAAGTTAGGCGCAAGTAATTATTTTATAATCTGATCCCAGGTGATTATGGAATATCTTTATAATTAATTTTGAAGTCTTTTCAGTGTATTATTAGTGGTTCGTCTTCTGAATCACTAGATCTATATACATCATCAACACGCAGTCGAGGTTTAGGATTTTGTGGATAATCCAAAGTATCCCATAGAATATAACATAACTCTAGAGTCACTGCAGCAGCTTATGCTTTTCAGTGCTATGCGATTAGGCTTAAATAAGCCACCGGTAACTTGGTGAACCTTTAGGATGAAATAGAAATAGAAATAGAAATAGAAATATCTTTATTCATGTAGGCTCCACAAAAGCACTTATGAATAGTCATAATAATACAAAATAAACATTCTACCGCCAGGTTCGGAACGTTGATTCTACCGAGAAGAACCGGCAAGAAACTCGGTAGTTACTCTTTTAAATCGCCATGTATACAATAACAACTTTTATCTACTTCTACAAATTTATATAATTCAAATATAATTAATGTAATACATTACAATAGGACAGTAGACCATGCAAGAATTAGAGCGCAGACTGCAGATTTCTGTCATTGAAAAAGTCTTCAATTCTATAATAGCCCTTTTTCATGAAAAATGTTTTCATATGTGATTTGAATTTATGAACGGGCATTTGAATTACCTTATCTGGTAACTTATTAAATAACTTAATGCTAAGCCCCACAAAAGAATTACTGCTTTTATGAAGTCTAAGATGTGGAACGACAAGCTTGTGTTTATTCCTGGTATTCAAACTATGATGGTCAGATTTTTTGGAAAAGAGATTAAAGTTCTTGCGTACATACATAATACAATCAAACATGTATTGCGATGCTACGGTTAATATATTGGCTTCTATAAATACCTCCCTAAGCGAATCCCGTGGTTTAAGGCCATATATGGCGCGGATAGCCCGCTTCTGCAATACAAAGATATTTTGTATGTCAGCAGCTGACCCCCACATCAGAAGGCCGTACGACATTACGCTGTGAAAGTAGCCAAAATAAACCAATCTTGCCGTTCCAACATCAGTCAATTTCCGTATTTTTGTTACGGCATATGCTGCGGAACTAAGTCTTCCCGCTAGAGCAGCAATATGAGGGCCCCATTGCAGTTTAGAATCAATGGTAATGCCCAGAAATACTGTTGAGTGAACTATTTCAATAGGTTCATCACCCATGTTTAAATTAATATTTGATTGCTTAACATTAGGCATTGTGAACTTAACACATTTAGTTTTACCAGCATTTAAAAGTAGGTTATTAATCGTGAACCAATGTAGTACGTGAGAGAGAGCATTATTTACGTCGTCAACATTAGGGTGTTTTCTGTCAACTTTGAAAATCAGAGAGGTGTCATCAGCAAACAACACTATCTCACACAAATCTTTCGTATAGTACGGAAGATCATTTATATAAATTAAAAAAAGTAAAGGTCCTAATATTGAGCCCTGTGGCACCCCCATGGATAAAGGAGCACCAGATGAGTCAGTTCCATTGATATTAACCCTTTGAATCCTGTCAGATAAATATGATCGGAGTAGATCAAGTGACCTACCCGTAACACCGTAATGCCGTAATTTCATCAGCAGCGTCTGGTGATCAACGCAATCAAAAGCTTTAGACAGATCGCAGAAGACTCCAATAGCGTCCCGCTTGTTCTCCCAAGCATCAAATATATGTTTGATGAGAGCTACGCCCGCATCAGTAGTGGATTTACCTTTTGAGAACCCAAATTGACTGTCATGTAACAAGTTGTTATTTTCAAAATGGGATAACAGTTGCATAAATATAATTTTTTCAAATATCTTACTAAGAGCTGGGAGTATGGATATCGGTCTGAAATTAGAAGGGTCACTTTTATCACCCGACTTGAATAGTGGGATCACTTTACTTAGCTTCATTAAATTTGGAAATTGACCTACTTCTATACATTTATTAAACAAGAACGCTAAATATGGTGCAATAAAGGTAATAATATTTTTTAATATATCGACCGAAATCCCCCAAAGGTCTTCTGTTTTTTTTATGTTCAGACCCATAAAACTCTTTAAAATGGTGTTAGTGTCAATATAACTAAAACTAAAACCAATTTTACATTCATTTACTTTTGATTTTAGCAGGGAGTCAGCAAGACGTGGGCTGGAGTTTAATCTGCTAGTTGTTAAAATTGGAATGTTAGAAAAGAAAGATTCAAATGCCTTTGCTACATCAGCATCTGAATCAAAATAAGTACCATTTATATTGAGTGAGAACTTGTTGTCTTGTGTTTTATTTTTACAAGTCTCTTTGTTTATAATTTTCCAAGTAGCTTTACTTTTGTTTGTTGCTGACATTATCTTTTGTTTTAAATAACAAGACTTAGCGAATGCACATATTTTCTTAAATAGTTTTGAGTATTTTCTAACATATTCTATAATTGAAGGATCATTGGAATTTGCTTTCAGATCATAGAGTTCGTATAGTCTCCGTCTACTTTTGTAAATTCCAACAGTTGCCCAGTCACAGAATTTGGACCTTGTGTTATTTATTTGTATGGTCCTTTTGGGAAAGTTACTTTTAAATTCTTTTTCTATAATATTAAACATACTTGAATACAATATATCTACTTCTATGTCATTATAACTGAGCAACGATAATTTATTACTAACATTTTGTCTAAATTTTTCTACACGAAATGCAGTGATGGGTCGACTAACAACACTTACCGATGAAGGGGCATGCCTGTGCTCCAGGACAGCTAGCTGGCCACTATGGTCTGAGTTAACACAATTTATAATAGATTTTTCTAATACTCTACAGTTACAAAAAATATTATCTAAGCATGTGGCTGTTGTACAGGTCACACGTGTAGGTTCATTAAAAAGGTTACCTAAATTAAAAGATTTAAAGAGATTTAAAAACCTAACGGACTCTTGTGTATTTTTCAATATATCAATATTGAAATCCCCACACACTACAACTTTTTTATTACATGAGCTGACTTTTCCTAATACATCTTCCATGACAGTCTCAAAAGAGATTAAACTAGCACAAGGAGGCCTATATACACTTACAATTATATGCTGCTCTAATTCAATGCATGCGATTTCAATTGTGCGTTCTACTGAAAGAGATACAATATCTTTACGTTCCTTATACTTCAGAGAGTTTCGCAGTAAAATGAGTGACCCGCCTCTAATAGCGGTGTCTCGAGTAAACGAGCTACAAACATGATAATTATTGATACTCAATAATAATTCGTGTCGACTAAACCAGTGTTCTGTAATACACAATACATGAATATTCTTATCTTCTAAGTACAATTCTATTTCTAACTCTTTACCGGAAAAGCCCTGGATATTTTGGTGTACAATATTTAAGTAGGTGGCTTTTTCCTTTGTCACCAAGGCGCTAGAGGACTTCTCTATTGTCTCAACATTAAATTTAAATTATTTGGAACTACTTCCAAAGTTAACTTATTAAATAATATATCAATATTATAGGCTAATAAATTAGCCAATGTTTTTTTTATCTTAGAAGGCAAATAAAAACTTTTGCCAGTCAAAACTAGTTTACTATCAGTAAACTTATTAATGTCAAAAAATACAAAATTGTCGCTATGACAGGTCAAATTGTATAATAGAGTATTCAAAATGTGAATACTATCATTTTGTTCACAGGAATAATATTTAGAATAGGGACAAGCACACATGTAAATTTTTTTAACTGTTATTTCTGACAATATAGAAAATCCTTTAAAAATTTCTTTTTTACTTGTGTTTATCCCATTTCCAAACATTAAAATAATTATTGAGTGTTCATTATAATCACTCTTTACCACTCTGCGACATATTTCACTGAGTGGGGCGTCAGGAAAGCAATAATTTATAACATTACACTTTAATTTTTTGCTCAAAAGAGAACCATAGCCAACTCCTATATTATCTGAAAATATTAAGACATTGTCTTTTATATTAGAATTTAATGTAGCTTTCTGAACTTGAGGTTGGGTATTAATAATTTCACCTGGAAGCTGCTGGATAACATCAGCCTGGGGCTGATCAGAAGGATCAGCACCTTTATAACAGCTGCACTGATCCACAAGAGTATTAGCAGCCAGGATGTGCTCGCTTATCTGGGCCCGAGCTGACTTGTACCTGTCCGTCATAAGCTCCAGTGAACCATGCAGCCGGGAGATGTCAGCCTGCAACTCTCTTGTGTCCTTTTCATATTTTGATCTACTATGATCTAATTTTTGACTATAAAGTTCCAAACTATCTAACAGATCAGCACGTTGCTTTCTAAGGCTTATGTTTTGGCTATGCCTGAAAAAGTTTTAATATTGTCATTAGATCCGTGCTTTTCTGTCTTTCGAGAAATATCTGCATCATCTATGGTGAAAACATTAATATTCGGGCAGGTTTTCTCAATATCGGAGCCAGTTGCTACTATTCTATTAGCAGGCCCCTTGCAAGTCGCACACATACCATCAGGAGTTCCGTTTCCGCGGCCTGCTTCATGATAATCCATGTGAAAACATTAGAGTAAAACTCTCCTAGCATTGTAGCCAAAACCATAAACATATGTAAATTCGTAACAGTAGCCAGCAGACGGTCTGTAAAGGCTGGAAATGGGCTGAAATTGCAGAAGGAGAGTGCGTAAAACGTTGATATAACGTGCAGTAACATTCGCTTTTTAGCTTTTGACCAACATGCAATTTTTTTGTAAAAGGACATTATTATACTGTAAAAATACTGTAAAACTTACATGGACATAAGTAATTTTAAGTTGCGCATTTTTAAAGAGTAGGTAAGTAGGTATTAACCCTTAATATATTAACATTTGGTGTATTTGTATCTTCCCTGGAAATTAAGTTTCTCCCCTGGCGCCAAATGGGACAGGGGAAATATGGCAGGGGAGAGACATTTTCGTAATAAATGGAAAATTGCCGTAAAACTATTTATCGTACGTAATTCATAAGCGAACAAAACAATTTATGCACTATTTGCCGTAAATATTTAAATATCATTCAGTATTTTAACAAATAAATACGAAATAAAACTTACCAGAGGAAAGACTACATTCACTCAAAACTACTGCATCTGTCGAGTGATGTGATCGAAATGGCCGACCAAATGGCGGCGCTGATGATATGCTCAACGCTTAATGCTAACTTTACGTGAAAACACGCCGGTTCCAAGATCCCAATTCCCGCAAAATAAATAACAAGTTCTGATTTTAAACGAAACAAAAAAGACAGGGGACGAGACGCGAAAGACGAAGGACAAATTTTGGTGTTAATTTTTTTAATTAATAATAAGAATTTTTGTGATTTTATTTCCTAGGTACTGTAGCTTAGTTATCAGTGTCCATGTTAGTAAGATATAAAAGTAATAATTTAATTTGAACAGGTTTATAATTAATAATAATAGCCTTTATTCAGACAGTGTACGTACATTACATTTTTACATTTATAAATTTAGTTAAGTAACACTATTTAATCACGTTTATCGGTGTCTATAAGTAATATTGTATTAAGAGTAAATATGTATATCTATATATTATGCATCAACTCCTGTCTGTGTGTCCCTAATTGACAAAGGCCTCCTCCATCTGTCGCCATTTCTCTCTATCATTAGCCACTCTTGTCCATGTGTTACCTGCTACAGCTTTAATATCATCAGCCCATCGTCGAAATGGTCTACCTCTTTTCCTCCTCTTGTCACTGGTAAACCAATTCATGACTAGTTTTGACCATTTTTCAGTTCCTCTGATTGTATGGCCTGACCATTTCCACTTAAGCTTTTTGATTGTTTTTGTAACTTCTTTTGTTTTTGTTATCTTCTTTATGGTTTCAACTTTTATTTTATCTGATAATCTTTTTCCTAACATACTTCTTTCCATAGAGTTTTGGCAAGTTTTCAGCTTTTTGTAGTGTGCTTTTGTTAATGCCCAGGTCTGGCAGCCATAAGTAAGTACAGGGAGTATGCAGGTATCAAAGAGTTTCTTTTTGATATTAATCTTTGTTTGTTTGTTTTTCATAATTTCCTTCAAACCCCAATACTGTTTCCAAGCATTTCCAATACGTCTATCAATTTCTTTAGTGGTAAGATCTGAAGGAGAAATTAATTGACCTAGATATATGTATTCATTGACATAGTCTATGATTTTGTTATTGATCCTAATAGGTTCTTGCTTCCCATTCGTCATTGCTTTGGTCTTTTCTATGTTCATGGCTAATCCCACTTTACAGCTCTCTCTATCCAGGTCAGTCAACATCCCCTGCAGGCCCTCACTAGATGGCGAGATGATTATCAGATCATCTGCAAATCTTAGGTGTGATAGGTTTTCACCGTTAATGGACAGCCCACTTTTCTCCCAATCTAGTTGACGAAATACTTCCTCCAGAACTGCCGTAAAAAGTTTTGGTGAGATGGGGTCACCCTGGCGCACTCCTCTTTCTATTTTGATCTCCTTTCCTTCTTTATCTAACTTAACTTTAGCCTTACTGTTATTGTATATGTTTTTTAGTATTCTAATGTATTTGTATTCCACACCTTGGTTTTTCAGTGCTTGCCAGATCTTTTCATGCTCTATTGTGTCGAAAGCTTTACTATAGTCTACAAAGCAGCAATAGAAAGTGAAGTTAAACTCTTTGCTTTTTTCAAATAGTTGTTTGATAACATATATATGATCTAAAGTCGAGTATCCGCTCCTGAATCCTGCCTGCTCTTTTGGCTGACTTTCATCTAACCGGTTCGTTATTCTACCGAGTATTATTTTAGCGAATATCTTGTAAATATTTGATGAAAGGCTGATTGGTCTATAGTTATTTATGTTATTCTTATCACCTTTCTTGTGCAGAAGTGTTATTGTAGATGTTGTCCATTGGGTAGGTATTGTTTCACTATGTATTACTTCATTAAAAAGGTGTTTGAGAATTGGTATTAAGAGCTTTTTATTTAGTATGAGAAACTCGTTTGTAATGCCGTCTGACCCTGGAGCTTTATCTTTTCTTTGAGTTTTAATAGCATTATTTATTTCTGCTGAGATAATGTCCGGAACTTCGCTTGCTCCCATTAGGGCTGTTGTATTTATTGTATTTTTACTTTTATATAGCTCCTTGAAAAAATTAGTAGCTATTAACATGATTTCTGAACGCCGTGTTTCACATTTTAGGTTCTTGTCCAATAAGTTTGATATCCAGATTTGTTTTTCTAGTATTTGTTTGCTTGCTTTCTTGATGCCACCAGTGTTCTGTATACATTTTTCGAGTAGTTCAACTCTGTATCTATGACGGTCCTTTCTCATTTGTAACTTTATTTTATTACTTATCCTGGCTATTTCCTTTCTTATGCTTTCAGACTTCTTCGGGGTGGATATAAGTTCTGCTCTGGATTGTAAGAGTTCCTTGGTTTGATTTCCTATCCATTTTATTTTCTCATTCCTGCTTTCCTGTTTGCTACTTTTATTTGCGTACAAAAGTTCTTCAAACTTGTTGTATTTATTTTGTAAGTTAAGATTCTTAGTATTTTCGATAAATTGTTCTAGTTTTTGCCGTAAAATTTCGGTACTTTCCAATGTTATGTTATTGATATTTTTCACCTTAAAAGGTCGGTTTTTCTTGAGTGCTTGAAGTTGTAATTTAGCTCTGACCATTCTGTGGTTACTGTTAAAATTCAAACTGTTAATAACTCTACAGTCTTGAAACTTGTTACTTTTATTTGTTAAGATGTAGTCAATCTCGTTTTTATGGTGACCGTCTGGATGTATCCATGTCCATCTATTGTTCTCACGTTTTTTGTATAAACTGTTGAGTATTTTTAGATTGTTTTCGTAAGCTAATTGTAACAGCATTTCACCATTTCTTGTCCTTATTCCTGAGCAATACGGACCCAGTACAATTTCTTCCCCGTCTCTTCTTTCCCCCGTTCTAGCATTGAAATCGCCCATTACTATTAGATTAGTGTGCGAGTAGTTTTTTATTGCATCTGTTAGTTTGGAGTAGAAGGACTCAATTTCTGATTTGCTAGAATTTTCAGTTGGGGAGTAAACTTGAACAATGGACCACTTTTCTTTATTGGGCGGTAGCTTTAAATTAAGTATTGCAATACGTTCTGAGATGCCAATAAAATCATCAATGTATGGTTTTAATACTTTCTGTATTAAAAATCCTGTTCCGTATTGTCCTGGTGTTTCTCCTATATGATATAAGATAAAATCTCCATGATCCTCTATGTTCTCTCCTAGACGCCTTACTTCACTTAGACCCAATATGGACCAATGTATATTTTTTAGAGCTAAGATTAATTCCACTAAACTTTCATTTGTTCTTAAGGAGAGTGTATTATATGTTGCGATGTATATTATGTCTTTGTTGTGATGGCTTTTCTTAGGATGGGTTGTCTGTTGCTTATTTTTTGAGTGAGTTGGAGGGTAGTGGTCATCTTCCCCCACGGTGACCGGCCGGATTGGGGTGTCTTTAGGTAAAGTTGATTTACTCATGGTTGTGATGTTAGGGTTCCGGGTGTTGATGCTGTTTACATGTTTTTTGGTATTTCCGATTGTGAAGCCGACCTTCCCCTTTCAACATAATTGAGTATATTAGGTCTTATAATATCTTTTACTTGGGGTTTGGTGGAGGGGTTGGATTGACGGTGTGAAGTTTTCTTTTGACTTGAAGAGTTTGGAGAACCCGACTCTTCTCTTTTTCTTTTTTCTGTATTACTCTCTCTGGTTTTCTTTATTATTAATTTATCATATTTTATAAATGCAATATTTCCTTTTTTCTTTTCTTCTTCAACCTGTATTTGAAGTTGCTTTCTTTTTTCTAACACTTCTTTGGTATAGTCTTCCTTGATATATATTCCCTGGGGAAGTTGAGACTTGTTTCTTAGAATGATGTGCTTTTTCCAAAGAGTGGTAATAGAAACTACAATGGGGCGATTTTTGTTGTTGATACGTTTCCCAATTCTATATATATTACTTATTTCAGAACTCTCAATGTGTGTTCCTGAGTCGATTATGGCCTCCTTTATGCAATCAACAAGCTCGCCTTCAGTTTTTCCCGCTTCTTCTATTCCGAAAAATACCAAATTGTTTTTTCTTTTCTCATCTTTCAAGAACTTTACTTCACGTTGTAATTCTGATACTTTTGTTTTTAAAATATTATTTTCTTCCAATATGCATCTCATTTTCTCGTCGAGTACTTCCATTATATTCTTGGTTACAGAGTTTGTTATGAGAAGAGTTTGGTTATTCAATTTCTCATCTATCATTGTTATTAGCCATTCCATATCTTTTTTGTCCATTTTTGGGGAGATTCTTTCCCTGGTGGCAACACTGGAATTGATAGTTTTTAGTCCTGTCAAAATCAATTGACAGATCGGTTTGTTGTGATGTGGTACCACTGACACTGTTCTATTGCTAACTTCACTTTAGTCTATGATTGTGCACTTTATTTTAGGTTATGTTTTGGTATATAATTATTGTAAATTTGATTTGAGACGTTGATATCCACTGTTTTTTTTTTTCTGATCTTCTTTGTTTTGGTTTTCTATAGTATGTTTGATTCGAGACAGAGTTCAACACGCTATTTTGCACTTTATTTCCGCAAATTATCGCAGAGACCGTTGACGTACGTATTATCAGTTCAATGACCGGAACCGGAAACTCACCAGAAACTCGAGGTTTATAATTACTAATTAACAAATTAAAATTGGTTGGGGGACAGGCCAGGGAAGATATGTTTTTCTAATTTGTGCTAACATTGTGACTAAACTACTTAAAATTTTATAATAAATTTAAGTGACAATGGAGAACATAATAAGCTTCAAAGGATAAACAAGATTTTACCAAAGAATGTAAATAAAATATGGTATTATTTGTCATGGCCGTCCAAAGTACCTCTTAACTTAGAATGACCCATATATGTTATATTTCTGACAAAACTTGAAGCAGAGTCCTCTTTTCATGCATCATACTTTCTATGAATCAAAATATTCAGTTTTAAACATATTTAACTTCATATGCTAATATTATTGTAAAAAATAATTCATAATCTCCATTTATTAATGTAAACACTTTTTATAAATTATCTTAAATTTATTATTAAATTAAATTTAGAAAAAATATCATATGCATTGCATACTACTTACCGGAATCTGAAAGTTTACTCAGAGATTGACACTACTAGTGACATCACATCATTAATCAATATGACCGGTATCTTCTCATTGAGTTAAGATATTTTACTAAAGATATTTCTTACGCATATATTTTAACCAAAAAATGTTTTGAATTCAGTGACAACAAAGAAGTGTCCCTAAGACACAAACAAAAACAAAACATCCTTATTTGAATGATTCTGAGTCTTACAATCGCGTTTAAGACATCTGCATATTATTTACATGAGTATACCAGTACTTATGTATTAATATAAAAATAAATAAATGATAGTTTGAAAAGAGTAACTATCGAGTTTCTTGCCGGTTTCTTCTCGGTAGAATCTGCTGTTTGAACCGGTTTATATTTATATTTATTTTGTTCTGACGATTTATAAGTGCTTTTTGTAAGCCTATATAAATAAAGATCATTTCATTTCATTTCATTTCAAATAAGTAAATAAATTTTAATCAGGATTCAAAATAAAATAAATAAAAAAGTCTATTTAACTGCCCTAGAAGTTTTTATCGAATTGAAAAAAAAAATTGAATGGCTATCATATGGATGCATAACTATTGACGTCAAATTCAAAGTGTCACGGAACTCATCTTAGGTGAAATGGACTATTGTAATATGATAGTGAATCTTCGATTCTAATCTATTTTAATAAAATTATGGCAAAATTATTGTAAAATTTAGAATAACACTAGATTTCGCTAAGTAGTAACTTAATTGGCTCGGGAAAAACCATTTCACGCAGAATATGATTTTGCACGTAAATTACTTAAAAGGTGTTTGTGTTAATTTTGTAATTACAAAGGCTTGGCTCACATTATTCTAATACCATCTAAGTGGTAGTTTGTAGTGCCTGTTCTGTGTGTATCCTTTCACGAGTTAGCATGATACCCTCTAAGGTCAACGCTAGCCTTAATCTGAGCGTGAATTGTTTAATCCTATTAGAATTGAGATACTTTTGTAGCTTAAAAGAAGTAATATACTTAGTAACTTGTTAAACTATGCTTTGTTTAGTTGTCTATTGATTTGTTGCAAAATTATATTTGTCTGCTATATAATTTAGTATAGCAGACAAAGAGAGTGATGAGTATGAATGTTAGTGGATGGAGAGGAAGAGGAAGGCCAAATAAGAGATGGATGGATTGTGTGAAAGATGATATGAGAGAAATGGGAGTGGATAGCTTGATGACGGCTGACCGGGACGTATGGAAAAGGAAGACATGCTGCGCCGACCCCAGATGAACTGGGAGAAGGGCAAGAGGATGATGATAATTAAGTATAGCAGACAAATATAATTTGCAACATTCTACGGCATATTAATCATTTGTACCTGTACTGCCTACAAAAATAAGGTTTCTAGTGTTATGCAACCTTATTAGTGTAATCTAGATTTTTTCCTTTTTTATATTAACAACATTCTTATTATACTGACATGCCTAATTAAACAAAATCACTTACTTCAGAAAATTATTTTAAATCAGAAAATCATACCTAACAAATCTACCTACTATTGAGCATTGCAAACATAACATTAAAAAATATTTTGCTAATTTGTATTCAGTCAAATATTTGATAAATGTGCACTGTGTAGTGTGAATGACAGTTACCATGGGGAAAACCATTTTCCATTAATAGAAATGTAATAATTAATTTAAATTTATTTGTATCTTGACACTGGACACTGATCATTCTTAGTCATCGAGCTACAGTTAACACTGTTTTGCTTTACTTCATAATATGGTTACGATTGAACAAGTTTCATGCAAAATCTGTTAGGGGATGCCCCAGTTCTATGACTCTGTCTGATTCAGTATGGTTTTAAGTAGATCTACTAAGAATACTTAATTCTATGTTAAATAAAAGCATATTTTGTGCGAACTACGCGCTCGCACTAAAAGTGGAAGTACTTCCGCCGAGCTAGGTGTTGCTTGCTCGGGGACCTAGGTCCGACTAACTGTCGCGGTGTATTGTATATATACTTAGTGGCGAGAATAACTTCGTTAGCGCGATGCAGGATTGTGTGGCGTTTCTCTTAACATAACATTGTCTCTTGTTAGTTTAGGGTTTAAAATAATGTAGGTACTAATTGTGGTCCTTGACTACCATGTTGCAAAAAGCGTTTAATGATGTACTGGGTATAAGTTTGTGATCATATAGGCGAACTAGCCACATGTTACGGGCGGATCTTGAATGTAGGGGGCTCTGGGCTAATCCTACTTAGAGGGGCCTAAAATCGTTTTCTTCTAGGTACTACTACATGTTGGGAACATGTTGGTATGGGATTTAAAAAGAATGTGCCAACTGTGCTTCTTGCCTAGCATGTCGTAAAAAGCGACTAATGGTATACAAGGTTTTGGGTATGTGATTGTGTAGGCGGCAGCCTAGCCACTTGTCACTTAACTTTACCTTTAACTCTGCTTACCTCTTTGGGGATTAGGGCTGTGTTGTTATGTAAGTATGTATTCAAAATATCAAGATATACTTACAATAGTACAATTCAAATTTGAGTGTCTGAAGGTCAGTTGGTTCTGAAAAGAAGGAT
Source organism: Glyphodes perspectalis (assembly GCA_951394215.1). Taxonomy (NCBI): domain Eukaryota; kingdom Metazoa; phylum Arthropoda; class Insecta; order Lepidoptera; family Crambidae; genus Glyphodes; species Glyphodes perspectalis. The sequence continues at coordinate 752,422 of OX596225.1, read as the reverse complement.
ATTTTTTTATTTGATATCCAGCTTCATCGAAGCGTATAAGTGGTACGAGTAATTTGGTATGTTACATATATAATCATTGTTGTGTATATAAAGCATTGTGCGAACTAAATTACACTCTATTTCGTTGTAATAGAATCGCTTTTGTTTTTTATCTTGAAATTAAACTTAGTAAAACCAATTGCTTATTTTGTGCATCGCCTTTTGTCTTTATTAACCGCGTCGTTTCAGTCTTCTCGTCGAGCGCAAGGACGCAGGTTCGATACCTGCACCAGGTTGATTCTGATTTTCATAACATATGTGTTAAACTGCTGAAAATACTTTGAAATCATCTGTTGCTCTTAATCTGTTGAGGGTGGGTACCTAGTTCATCTTTATTTTTGCTACTTTAGCCGTAAGTCTATACCTATATACTTATCAGTATTTGGAGGTCAGGCAGCCATTCATAGGCTACTTATCTAGGTGATCTGTGTAACGGTTCTTCTAGTCTAGATAGTGTAGCATAGAATAGTGATAGAATATCTGAAAATCGGCATATTATTTTTTTAGTTAATCCCTTACAAATTACAAACATACATACAAAGAAACTAGCTCTAGTCCTATGTAGGTCTGGGACTTAAAATAAGTAAATTTTTTTTCGTAATTTTCCATTTAACCCAGCCGACTTTTGTATTGCCGAATGTAGTTAAGGGCTAGTTGCCCCTTTGACGCTGCCCACCCCTTCGAGGATTACGGACGTGATGCTATGTATGTATGTATGCATACAAAGAAGCAAATTTAGTATTTTCTCTTCACAAGACGTACAAACCGAATTGTCCTTAAAAGAATCCTTGATCGTTTTAATTGCAACCGTCACCTACATAATCAATAACGCATCAATTGTTATTAATAAACACTGGCTCATGTTTACGTTCTTCATCAAGGTAATCGCCCTAAGGGTTATCAGGGCCGCTCCACAGGACTACAGCAGAGCTCTAAGTGTGGAAGAAGTTCAGTGCATTCGCACTAGGAAGTACGAAGTAGGTGGAACCAGTATTCGTTCCCTGTCAAGGCCCAAGATGACGTGTACTCTTTTCGTCTAGTCATTGAACGGGTTAAGAATAAAATGTATTTGAAACTGTCTCGAGATTGCGGTGAATAAAGTCCGTTTCACGTAAGATGATTCCCGTGATAGGTGTTTCATGCATATTTTTTTTAGTTTAAAATATATTAAATTTTGTACGCTAATATTATTGTTAAAAATAATTAATTATCTCCATTTATTAAATTTATAAATTTTCTTCTTAAATTTTGTTACTAATTTTAAATTATAAAAAATATCGTATGAATTGCATACTACGGAAATCGGAAAGTTTACTCTAGTTACTCTAGTTTACTAGTATTTACGTCACATTTATACCTTTTTGTCTATGTTTTTGATAGTTATTTGTTATGCTTTTTTGATTGATTTATTCATACCAGGAGTCAATAACTATTAACGTCAAATTCAAAGTGTCACGGAACTCATTACGTTCTAAAGTATGTATGTTTAACACATGCATACCAATAAATTAACGAATTTATTTACTTATAGCTAAAAAAAAAATATATAGTCTCATTCTAATTTATAAGCGCCGTCTATTTAAAAAGTATACCTTGTTCTGTAACAGAACTTGTGATTTTTGAACCAAATAAGTAAATCTTTTTAAATCCATTTTTACGGAATACTTGGTAGCGAAGTTCGTTATGGTATCGCTGGCGCGCATTTGGCTAAACACTCTGCAGTCTGTTTTTTCGTTGAACCATAATTATAGGTCTAGCGTCGTCGTCGGGTTTCATCACCCCTAGAGGGGGGCGGTTTCGGGCCTCGAGCGGGGTGCTCTTTGCCCGGGCGTCTTCTCCCGAGCTCTTCAAGCTCGGGGTATTGTGGGCCTCTCGGCTGGGAGAGTCCTCCCCTTGCGCTATCCGGCGCACCCTCGGCGCGGTCGGACCCACCGGGTGGAACCCGTTGGGGAAGCCCAGTGAGTCTGCCAGCGAGCGGGTGCGGCTTACAGGTGCGGCGCAAAGGGGAGGAAGTCGGTCAGTTTGTCGGGGGGGGCATGTTTAACAAATTTCTCGTCGGTCGTGTCTGTCTGTCCTAATTCTCGTCCGTCTGTCCTAAGGTCTAGCGGTAGACCTATAATTATGGCTAGTAGTAAGATGATACAAAGTAGTGCTAGTTTAATGTTTTGATGAGCTTATCAGATTGTTTTGACAGGCACTATTAATTTATGTAACGATTGGCAGTCAGGCGCATTCCATCCGTCAGTGAAATAGGATTCGCTTGTGGTCTTCTCTGGTTTAAGTTTTAACACATGGTAGTTCAGTGGTAAGGACTCGCGCCTCTTAACCGAGCGGTGCGGGTTCAAACCCGAGCGTGTACCTCTGGATTTTTCAAATCCATGTACGTATTTACACCTCTAGCTCAGCGGTGAAAACATCGTGATGAATCCTGCGCATTCTAACAATTATGTATGTGTAACCATGATCCAAATTGTCTGTTTCCCCTATCTCCTAAGGGTTACGGATTCTGTAAGTAAATTGTGAATATTTAAATATGTGTTATTAAAGTTTAATACTTTTCTCTAAGCAGTCAGAAGAATTTATTTTATATACTTTTTAGTGTTTAGGTAGTTAAGTAGCTAATTAGGCAGGTTATTTTTGCGGGATTTTTTATTTATATATTTTTTTTGTATGTAAGTATGTTAGTCGATATCTGAGAATTGTCAACCGATTTTCAAAATACTTTTTTTATTCAAAAAGGTTAACTCCCGAGATAGTCCCGTCGCCACCAAGTCAGGATCTGATAAAGGGATCCCAGGAGAATCGAGGAAAACCCTAAAATTGTATAGGCACCTACAATGTGTTTTAGACACTTTCTAAGACTTTTCAATTAGGTACCTATTTATCATACAGGCTCTTCTTTCATACTTGCTAAAAGTCTCTCTGAATCATACAATCAATAAGTAAAACTCATTCGTTGATTGGCACTAAAATTATATTATTCTTCTCGCAGCCGCTAAAAAACCAGAGGTCATGCCCGGCTTTGAACCAGCACCACTCAGAAATAAGACGCTTGTAAATTAACTATAAAATAACGTGGCTCCATACATTATGTTCGTTTATTTGTTTATCGTAGCAAATGGAAGTACGTGATCTCTGCCCGCCCCCATGGGAAAAACGCGTGACATTATGTATGTATGTATGTATGTATTTGTTGATAGAATAAATATTATTTGACATTGCGTGCATTGTATAAATGATTTTTCAAATATCTGACAAGATCTTTTTTATTGATAGCTCATAAATTTGATATAAATTGGATTAATAATCATTTTTATCATATATGGCGTTCCGTTCACTCTGCCTACCCCGCTAGGGAAGTGGCGTGAAGTTTAGTTAGTTAGTTAATCATTTTATCATCATCATCAAGTTGTATACATACGACTCTCAAAATGAACCACATGTAACCATTATCGTACGCTAAATTAGTCTCACAATTAATTACGTATCTATATTTCAAATGTCTGACAGATTCGTGGAATTGAGCAAGGTGTTAAATATTTGTTGTTTATCACGTTTTTATTAGTCATTGTTTATTCATTAATTAGCTACCGCTAATTGAGTTTAAGTAACCAAAACTGCTTTATTTATTTTATTTCATTAAATTCATATTATATACTAGCTGTGCCAGCGGTGTTACCCGCGTTTATGGTTAATATTATAAAGACTATTTTCGTCATACATGATTTTTATGTAACTTTAACCATTAAGGCTGCACACGCGACGGAAGCTTAAAAAATGGAGTAACTTCTCCGGTTTTCCCAACATTTCCCTCCACTACTCTGCTCTTATTGATTGTAGCGTGATGAAAAGTATACTATAACCTGCCCAGGAGTATGAAGAATAATTGAACCAAGTTTCGTTAAAATCCGTCAAGCAGTTTTTGTTTCCATAAGGAACAGACAGACAAAAATTTTACTGATTGCATTTTTGGCATCAGTATCGATCACTAATCACCCCCTGATAGTTATTTTGAAAATATATTTCATGTACAGGATTGACCTCTACAGATAAGCTACCGCTAATTGAGTTTAAGTAACCAAAACTGCTTTATTTATTTTATTTCATTAAATTCATGTTATACATATACACCACTTGTCCCATGTTGGTCTGGAACTTGAGAATGTGCCGATTGTGTTTCTTGCATGTCTTATATGGCGACTCATGGTGTATTGAAATTTATGGGGTTTGTGTAGGCGGTAGTTTTGTCTATTTATATCACAATTTCCCGCTTAACCCAACTCAATTTTACTTTTGGCTTATTGCTCCTTGAACTGCCAACCCCTTAGGGGAATGCGGGAGCGGGATATCCGCCAGTTCCGTATTGCGGAGAAGATCTGTATCCGCCTTTATTATCTTTATATTATTTAAATTCAATACTTGAAAGTTCTAAGTCGTGTTCACACAGCACTAGTTTTATAACAGTTAAGTCGTGTTAACACAGCACTAATCACTAGCGCCCTGCAGGGGGGGGCTCCGAATACTCCTGAGGTATCCCTGCCTGTCGTAGGAGGCGACTAAAAGGGCCTTTGGGGTCGTGGGGGTTTTGTGGGGGGGACCCCCTGGCCCTCTATCGTCCCCAGAGAAGCCGACTGCAGGTGTTACACCCAGTCCGTCAGGATAGGGTACACAGCTGTCTATGTGGTCGTGAAACACCACCCTTGGTGTTCTGGGGGAGAATATCACTCCCTCGAGATGGGCCGCTAGGCGGCAGCGCGCGCTGCGTAGACTTTACGAGATGAATCCCGACAGTGGGGATCCCGTTGGTTTTTTTTTATCGTAGAGAAAATTTGTATATTTATTTATTTATAGGATTACCAACATAAGGTACAGCACAAATTTAAATAAAATGAACAAAGAATAATATTCTTAATCTAACTGTCCTTACAATTATAGGTAATTTAATTTTAGAATTAAAAAACACTTATAAAATTAGTGGTTATGTAACCGTGATCAAATCTATCCGGTTTCTCAGCTTTAGGGTTAGGTATCTAACCCTTTTGTGCAAAAGTCTGATGGTAGTCGCAGCAATGTACCTACGGACTCACTAAATCCAGACTCGAGGACCAAATGGAAGACGGGGGAATATGCAATGGGCTAGTTAAGTTAATTTTTTTTTATAGTCCGTATGTTTTATGTTTATAGGATAGATAGGTTCCCCTATCTTAGGGTTACGAAGGTCAGATCGGCAGTCGCTTCAATGTAATTGCCAGACTCGCTAAATCCTAGATCATGGTCTAAGCGGACCCCGTCTAAACACGGTACATAACGCTAGGGATGTTAGATTATCAAAAAATATAGAATATAGAATACGTATTTTTTTTTGCTTTATCTAATACTCCGAAAATGACAAAGATACAGCGTCTCAAAGATCACTTGGTCGGTAAAATTTTACAGACCTTGTGACGTCACGCGGTACTTTTGTATCTTCATATTTTTTCTGTTTGTGGAACAAAAGAACATACTTAGCAATATTTTTTTTTTCTTATTTAAATAATGGACCTATTCGATCCAGTTAATTACTTAATTATGGAATAGGAATGCATAAAGCAACTATTTTAATAAATAATTATAAATACAGTACATTAATAAAAACAAAATTAAAATTTTACACCACTCGGCGAAAACTGATCATTGAAACTAACAACTTTTGTGTTTATCAAAGACTATTAGTACTATTATAGGATTAGGAATCCGCATTTGCTCAAATGAATACGATGTGCAATCCACACTATAATAGATTAATGTGCAATGCATTTTATTTGTGCTCAGGATCCATTCTTCTTATTCATTGCATTATTTAACGATTATGACTTTTTATGTCGCTTACACAAAGGCTACTTTAGATTGCTTTCTATTTGCTAATTAACAGTCTAATACAATTAAGTTATCAAGGCAACAATGCATTAACCTTTCCTCTTCCAAGTTATCGAGGAAGCTAGATAACAAACAGACAAACAAACTATAGGAGTGGATGGTTCTGGCTCATTTGTGTATGCCTGCATTCAGACTGTATTGGTCAGGTATTATTAATACATACATAATATCACGCCCATAATCCCCGAAGGGGTAGGCAGAGTTAAAGGGGCAGCATGCCCCTTCAACCGTTACAAGCGGCTAACCTGTCGCCTACACAATCACACACCCAAAACCCGATATACCATTAGTCGCCTTTTACGACATGCTAGGCAAGAACCACAGTTGGCACATTCTTTTTTTTGTCCCAGATCAACATGGGCCAAGTCCCAGATCAACATGGGACAGGGGTATTATTAATAAATCAAAAATATTTGCTACATAAATGTAAAATATTAGCCACATCACATACATTGATCTGGTTCCGATGTAAGTAGCTTAAGCACTTGTGTTACAGATATCAGAATCAACAGGGATATTACAAATGTATATACTAAAATATTCGATTAACAGCTACACACAAAACGAACACAAGAATTAATCACACAAATGTTTGTCCTGGATGGGGATCTCATTCTTACATCTCTTGGCGCATGGGGCAGGGTCACTACGAAATGCGCCATCGAGCTAATCAAACGCGATAAGCGATTATTCGTAACATGTCGGTAACAAGCTGGTCTGTGAAGAATGCTTATCATCGAATTCTCTAGCTAGTATAACAAATACAACGAAGCCGTAACGAGAAAACGGCCGAATCATTATTAACATTTCACTTATACACGCAATAATTGCATTTATTGCCAAACACGAAGGCTTATATTTGCGTGCGAGTGACCGTTAGTAGGTGCTTTAGTCTTAGCTTGCACTGATAAGAAAGCCAATGTTAAGATTCAGTTACATATGCCAGTCTGTCTAATCAGACCATGACCTACGGTACAATGTACTGAAATGCAAGCCGTAGATTTTTTCATTAGGATATTTTCAATCTACGGAATCTACTAAAAAAAGGACTCCACGCCGCTCCAAATGACAGATTTCCGATATCAAGAACCCATAAGAATCTCACTTACACATGTATAAAAATGGGTTCACGTTGTAGTATGACAGTCGGAGTCCTTCTTTTTCTACTAGTCCGTGTTGCAACCCAAACTTTTTGTATACAACGCGATGCCGCTGCACCCAAGTATTTTAACGACGCATCTATGCAGACTGCAAATTATAATTCACATCTGTTAAGATAATTTTCTCATGAATCACAAATTTCACAAGGATATGTCAAACATAGACTAGCTTTGTAATGGACGCCACCTCGTTATTGCGTCTGCGCGCTCATTCCTCCACGAGGGAAATGACGTCAGCGTGAGTCAAATCGAATGCTCAGTGCGTAGTTTAGTGAATACTAGCAGCGACCCGCGATTCCACCCGTGTAGTTTCCGTTCCCGTGGGAATACAGGGATACAATATAGCCTATGTTACTCCCTGATAAAGTAGCTTTCCATCGGTGAAATAATTTTTCAAATAGGTCCAGTAGTTTCGGAGTCTATTCAATTCAAACAAATAATCAAATCTTTTCAACCGATTTAAAAAAAGGAGGAGGTTCTCAATTCGGCCGTATATATATATATATATTTTTTTTTTTAATATTAGTATGACTGAACGTTTTAATCTTTTAATATCTGCAGTTGAACTTCACTGTTGAACCTTTATCATCCTCCTAGCTTTATATCCTGTGCTTAGTCGAGGGTCTGCTTAGACCATGACCCAGGATTGAGCAAGTGTGGTAATTACATTGAAGCGACTGCCGATCTGACCTTCGTAACCCTTAGATAGGGGCACCATACGATTTTGTATCATAGTTACACATCTATAGTTGTTGGAATGTGTAGGTTTCATCACGATTTCCCTCACCGCTGAGCTAGTGGTTTAGATAAATTCATAGATTTGAAAAATCCCGAGGTGCCCGGGTTTGAACCCGCACATTTTGGTTAAGCGGCCCATGTCCATAATAGAGCTACCACTGCTCCTGATTGTCGAAGTTTTATCAATGTAGAAAATACAATATGCATGCTTTTCTTTGAGGTATCGCACTTAAAATGCTCTGAAGTTGCTGTGCCCATAACTGAATGTAATTTCTATACATACATACATATATAATCACGGCCGTAATCCCCGTAAGGATAGGCAGAGTCAAAAGGGCAGTTAGCCAACTTGACCACATTCAGCCTAAAAATAAAAGTGGTCTGGGTTGAATGGAAAATTGTCAAAAAAGCAGTGACAATTGGCTAGCTCGTCGCCTATACAAATACACACCCAAAACCCCTATATACCATTAGTTGCTTTTTACGACATGCTAGGCAAGGTACACAGTTGGGACATTCTTATTATATTGCAAACCAACATGGGACTAAATAATTAAAAAATTAACTGGATTAAAAATATTTAGTCCAAGATTTTTTTAGCCAACCCATTTTTTAATTATTTTCTAATATACTTAATATATTATAAAATATGTTTTATTCTATTATCGGATCGGTGAAGATCGGCTTAGGTTCTGATCTTCTACTATATACAATGTAGGGAACATATAAACTTTATGCGTAATTATTGGAAAAGGAATCCACAACAACACAGGCGCAATCAGGCCCAAAAGTTAATTAGGAAGGTTTTTATCCTATTCCATACTATCCTATTGTGTTTTCATTAATTTAGACTGTCCATGAAAACTAGTTCATGACGCTAAGCTAGTTAACCATGATCTAATCGTGCTTTTGCCGGAGACCAGCAGGTGGTGGGTGGGGGCATCCCCATTCGCCTGGTTCTCGTCTCCGTCGCCGAACAGTAGTGACAAGTGGTTAGCTTGCGATCCTCGAGTAGTCTCACGTTGATTGGCCACTCGAGCAATCGGGTTGAAAGCTATTAATTTTTTTTGATGACTTTTCTTTTTCGTGTTCTTAACCAAAGCCTACAAGGTGGCTCCATTTTTGAGACGCAAGTGTATATGAATTTAATAAAGTTGCGCAAAGAGTAAATGTGATTCAGATTTACGCAGTACCCGGCGCAAGCGAATAAGCGGCAATCTGCCTATTGTTAGCCGAGGCGATGTGACGTCATCTCGAAATACCTAACTTCTCAATTTACAATAGAGCTAGCACGGAAATATACAAACTGTTTAGGGCCGTATCCTTAGTTCAAATTTGATTTATTTTAGATAGCAGCTCCCCGAGGCTTAAATATAGCCTTTGTTACTCGCTGATACGAGTTTTCCATTGGTGAAAGAATTATTCGAATCAGTCCAGTAGTTTCGGAGCCTATCCGATACAAACAAATATTCCTCTATATAATATTAGTATAGACGTTATATTCATACAGCAAAAAATAGGTTACAAACATTATCCATACCTACATACTTACATACAATTACGCCTGCAAACCCTGAAAAGAAAAAGAGTTCAAGCAGTGATCCTTAAATTACATTCAGCCAAACATAAAATTGAGTTGGGTTGGATGAAAAATTGTAAAAAAGTGACAAGTGGCTAGCTAAAAATCCTGGGTTACACGAGTTTTTAAGAAATGCTATAATATGCTTACATGGAATCTAGCTGGTGCATATGTTTTCTTTCTCAGACAGGGACTGAACATTATAATTGAGTGGTGGTAGCTTAATGGTAAGGACACGCGCCTCATAACCCGAGGAGTGTGGATTCAAACCCGGGCACGTACCTCTGGATTTTTCAAATCTATGTACGTATTCATACTACTAGCTCGACGGTGAGGGAAAACATCGTGATGAAACCTGCAAATTCAAACAACTTTGGATTTGTAACCATGATCCAAAAATTGTCTGGTTCCCCTATCTTAGGGTTACGAAGGTCAGTTCGGCAGTCGCTTCAATGTAATTACCAGACTCGCTAAATCCTGGATCATGGTCTAAGCGGACCCCGTCTAAGCACGGGACATAACGCTAGGAAGATGACAGGGACAGAACATTATTATTAGGGTCATTCCATGACAAACGATACTATAGATATATATATGTAGAGATAGGATATTGTAGTCATGAGCTCGATGGTAAGAACACGCGCGTCATATCCCAGGGGTGCGTTCGGGGGTAAAGGAAACACCGTGATGAAAACTTGCACATTCAAACAATAAGATACACATCCATAGTTGCTATGAACCTAATTTGTCTGGATGCTATACCTATAAGAGTTACGAAGGTCCAGTCGGCAATCGTTTCAATTACCAGCCTTGCTAAATCCTGGATCATGGTCTAAAAAAACCTCGTCTAAGCACGGGACGTAATGCTAGGGAGGAGATGAATTATATTGGGGTATATTGTGAAATTTCAGATATCATGAAGTCAATAGCCACGTTAACTAACTAATTTATATTTAACTTTTAACTTGTTTGCGAAAGACTCGAAATAGTTCATCCTACTCAGTCTTTGCTCACAGCAGCCCTTTTCTCGCAGGTACCGTCGCATGAGTTGCAACAGAGCGTGTGGCGATGGCGAGCGGCGATCACCCCGCCAGCAAACCGCGCGCGCGAGGTGCCCGCGCGCACGAGGGCGGCACGCACGCGCACGCGCTGCGCCGCCCGCTTGCCGGGCTGTTGCGCGACACGCAGCGCGCGCTGCAGGAGGTCGCCGACATACTGCACATTGGTGAGTGAAGAACTATGGTATCAAGAAAAGCAGCGCTACGCGGTTTCACCTGCGTAGATCCCGTTCCATTGGGAATATGGGGATAAAATATAAATCGCGCATAAAATAGCCTTCCATTGGTAAAATATTTTGTTAATTTGGTCCAGTAGTTTTGGAGCCTATTCAATACAAACAAACATAATGAAATCTTTTTATGAAATTAGTGTAAATAGGGAACTTTTATGAGTAAAGAGTAGTCCGTCTGTTAGATTTATCAAAAATGTTGACGTATTTTTTACTTTATCTCGTTTACTCGAAAATTTACGTAGATGATGCGCATCAAAGTTCTAGAGTAAAGCGCTTCAATGTCACTAGGATGTTTAATTGACATGAGATCACGCGAAATTCCAAACGCGCTGTATTTTCGTCATTATTGATTTGCTGGAAAAGAAAAATTACGGACGTACATTATAATTTTGTTTTGTAATCTCACTGACACCATTTCTTTTGTCAAGTAGTGTATTATTCGTTGAGACTGCTGTCTAGGCTGCCAACTTTATGTTGACCTCACAGTCCTTCCAAATAAAAAAAAAAAACAAAATATTTACGACATATGCTAATTTAATGATATTGAATGCTCGTAAATAAAGAGGATAATCATTCCGTAGTACCTACGACAATGAGTTCATGAGACCGGCTCAATGATATTACGTTGTCATTGGTAAGAAAAAAGATTTGAATTTAAATCTGATTTGCATTGTATTGCGTCTACATTCAGGTCAATTTTCACTGACAAGTGGGTTGTGCCGAATACAATATTTGAGGAAAAGTGAAACTTGCCTTAGTCAGAAACCTTACACTGAAGAATCCAGGTCAGTTTTATTATTGGTTCAATGTAGTTTAAGGAGTTTATTGCTCCTTAAATTCTATTTAGCCCTTCAGGGATTGCAGGCGTAACAAGGTATAATAATGAATGGTCTTCAGATCCAGACGTCCCAGCAGCGGTGCAGGAGATCAACAGGCAAGCCAGCAGGCCTATAGCTTTGGTGATCCTTGGGACGAGCGCTGCTGCGAGAGCCAGGCTTCTGCACTGCCTGCTGGGAAGGAAGCTGTTGCCAGATAACCCGCCTAGAGGATGCAAATGGGTAAGGAAGACAATGCGAAGGTTGGTTCAGATTTGAGGTCGTCTTCTTGGATGTTTCAATATATGTATTGATTTGTGCCTGTAGGTCAGCGGTGGGGGAAGGTATCTTCAGTAACATGCACCTTCAAATAAGTTTGGATGTATAGAATAGAATAGAATAAAAATAAATGTTTATTTGTCACATAACAAAATTTGCTTACAAACTAAAACTACAACTAGACTAAACTATGTCTTACCAGTTCCAAATTGTTTCACAATTTACATCACAAACCATCACAATTGTTTCTTAATGTGGTACATAGATCAAATAGCAGTTGATTAGTGTATTGACTGGACTTGCGTTTAGAATTATGACCCTTGATCCATGACCCTAGATTATTTTGACTGGCCCGTTTGTCGAGTGGTCAGAGACCCTGGCCACGGAACCAAGGGTCGCGGGTTCGAATCCCGCTAGGGGCAAATGTTTCGTGTTATAACCATGGACATTTGTACTCGAGTCATGGTTATAAACGTATTTAAGTATGCCTATCCTAGTATCCATAGTACAAGCATAAGCTTAGTTTGGAACTAGAGAATTGGTGTGTCAGTCTGCACAATTTATTATTTATTTTAATAAGGGTTGTCTAAACCCCGACTAGGAACTGACTGGGAAAATAGTGCTGATGGGGTCCTTAAATTGTCCCTTTTTAATCTTAATATTGCGTTTAGAAGTCAAACGAGATAGTAGTGTCCTAAGCTAGTCAGTCAGGTTCTATGAAAGTTAAAAATGTTATCTTAATTGGGATATTGACACCGATTATATTTAATTTTGAAATATCAATTCTGAAAAAGAAAGTATTGTAGTATGCTGTTAAGCCTTATTGATTTTCAATAATATTGAGTCTAAGATTTTTAATTTTACAAAAATTGCTTAATATTGTGTCAGTTGACTATACAAACTAGTGACGTCACACGTTGACAAGCCCATACAAAATTTATGAAGTGATTTCGTTTTGACAGCTCTTAAAAAGTATCTCAATTGACTAGCCAGTCAACATCCCTATTCCGCTAGTTGCTTGTTTGAATTCAGGTTCGAACTTCAACTACCATATATTTAGGAAGTCGGCTGTTTTATCACCCCATCACTCCTCGGAGTGCTTTGGAAAGCACCATTGGTTCTACACTGAACTCTCCTGTCATGTCGGGTTGCCGTCTTACCGGATTAAGAGAGTGAAGGAACAGAGAGTGCACCTGTGTTTGCGCAGATCCCTATTTAGGATAGATGCGTAACAGCTCCCTTGCTCATACGTTCCTGATCGCCTGAGCCCTGTGTCGGTTGTTTCAGCTACGCGTGCAGCACGGCGCATCCACCCAGGTACACCTGACCCTCGGCAACTCGGAGTTCGAGCTAGTGGAGGAGCTGGAGTGCAACAAGCGCCGGTGGGACACGCTGCCCGTCAAGGTAAAACAGCTCAAATTTTGCGCAAAATTGGTCTGGGTTTTAAAAAAGAACGTGCCAACTGTTTTCGAATAGGTATCCTCTAGGTCTAGGTCCTAGAATGAAAGAGACTAATGGTGTTTTGGGTTGAGACTACTTAATAATGGAAAAATAAAGGTCTATACGAGTTTTCAGCTTGTAGCTTCTCATTTCGAGGTTGACCTTCGTTTTTCAGTTAGAATTTTTTTACCCTACCAGCACCTTGACGTGAGTGGCTTGCTTAGAAGAGGTGCCGCAAGAAACTTAGAAGAAAGCCTTTTTTATTTTATTTTTATTTTACTTAACTCTAATATAGCATTAACATTATATTTAGTAAAGAGATTTCACTGCACAGTCACGAGCAATAATATGTATACATTAGCAAATCTTTAAAAATGAGGGTTTTTAAATTAAAACATTCAAAAGATGGCGTAAATGTGACATGCGGTCTTGTCACCCTCCTCATTGGTTAGTTGTCATAACAAACTGACATACGTGTCACATTATGAAGGGTGCTGTCAAAAAAGAGCCAATAGCGATAAGAACACGAGACTCCCTCGTGCCACTTGGCGGTTTTTGTATTTTGAAAACCCTCTTACTTCCACTACACGCCATTATTGTGAAACAAATGTTGAACTAGTTTTAATACAATTTAATGGTTAGGTGACTTAGGAGATATTTTTGCTCACGTATTTCTGGAATGGCGAAGTTTAGATATTTTTGAAACTGTACATGCGAGCACACAATCATGTCCAAAAATGTTTATCATGTACTACCTATGTATTCGTACCTACATAAATTTTACTTTTAAATTGGGTTCTCTTTGTAGAACCTAATTATGTCAATGACGTCTTTTATATTCTAGATCTTAAAGATAAAGAAAAGTAGACATTCTTGTTACTGACTAAGTCACCCAAAAATGTGGCTTAGGTATATCCGTCAGTGTATTATTTTAGGGTTCCGTACCCAAATGGTAAAAACGGGACTATATTACTAAGACTCCGCTGTCTGTCTGTTTGTCTCTCTGTCTGTCACTAGGTTGTATCTTATGAACCGTGATAGCTAGACAATTTCACAAACTATATATTTCTGTTGCCGTGTATAAGAAAAAATACTAAAAACAATAAAATAAATATTTAAGGAGGATTGTTGTTTTCCCATATAACTATAGCGATATTTTTTGACGATTTTTGTTTGATATTGACACAGAGTAATAATATAATACGTACAACAGAGGGTCACTGCCCATACTTAAAAAGTTACTGCTTTAACTCGCGCAAGAACAGCGACAGTGGTGAGTAGTTGGACTACAGCAAAGTTTAGTCTGTTTGTCAGGAGTAATACAAGATGGCGCTACAAACACAGGTTAGTTGTTTCTAAGTAATAATACGCCATCTGTGTAAAATTCATAGTTTTAAAACAAAGATTATTTTAGTTTTTTTCTGAAGAAAATATTTTATAAACATGTTTTTCAACTAAATTTAAAAATTTTTCTAAAAAATGACGTAAATAATATTTTATGTAACAATCATTTTTAGTACGTGATATAATAACGTTTTTATTCGGTTTTATCTCTCAATCAGTCTAAATGATGCCTGTAGCGACATCTGTCTGTGTCAAGTCTATACGAAATCTAAAATGTATGTGACTGACCAGACATGATATTAATAACGCCAACAGGTACACGCTTGAAATATTCACAGAATATTTTGTTGTTATGTGTCTAATATTGTAAAGATAATGGTACGGAACCCTTCGTGACCAACTCGCACTTGGCCGTTTGTTATATTGATACAAAATAACCATAAAAGGATTTTTATATCTTATGCAAATTAATGGGTTTATAATTAAACGCCGATTGCTTCACCATATGAATGATGTCATAACATGTTTGAGTTTTTAATTAAAGACTAGCTACAGCCTGCGACTTTGTCCGTGTTGATTTCAAAAAGTTAAATAGGCATGTTCTACCGAATGTTATTTCACATAAAATCATAAAGGGACCTTAATGGGTTCTAAATAATATGCTCTCACAAGTACTTCATTGATTCACTACTAACAATCTTATATTAAATTTAACGAAAGCGAAAAGTATTAAGTTTTCGTTGCCAAATGTAAGGCAAGTCAACACTAATATATGCATGAATGAAGAACCTATCGAAATCGTTTAATCTACAGTTTTTATTGGAATCACTATCGATTCCAAGCTGCATCGGGGCCCTCATATTACGGATTTGGCAGGAAGACTCAGCTGAGCAGCATACGCAGTTATAAAAATACGACTCTTGGCTGATATGCGGTGCTAGTTGAGTGGTAAACGCACCTTATATACGAGGACTGATGGTTCGAACCCAAAAACTGAATTTTTCAAATTCATGTACCTACGTAAACATGTGTTTCTTGCCTAGCATCATGCTAGGAGGCAAGAAACGCATGCTAGTACTCACATGCTACTAACGTAATGTCGTTAAAGGTGACTAATAGTACATCGGGTTTCGGGTATGTGATTGTGTGATTACCCGTTGCCCACACAACATATTGTAATATTACATACATGCATACATAACATCACGCCCATAATCCCCGAAGGGGTAGGCAGAGTCAAAGGGGCAGCATGCCTCTTCAACCAAATTCAGCCAATAAATAACATTGTTATATTATTTTTACGATTTTCTATCTTATCCAGCCCAGTTTTATTTTTGGCTAATGTGATTAAAGGGTTCTGCTGCCCCTTTGACTCTGCCTACGGGGATTATAGGCGTGATGTTATGTTGGTATTTATGTACGAATACCACTTGTTTGACGGTGTGAGAAAACATTGTAATGAAACTTGCACGTTCCGCATAAGACATAATGCTAGAAAATAAAGCCTAATATTATTTAATTACTTCTTCCAGGATCTGATCCGTGTAGACCATACAGACCTAACCACAATGCTAGAAGTGGAACTGAACATTCCATTCCTAAAACACGACCTGTGCATCATCATACCGCCTGACATCGAAACCGACGTGCCCTCCGACATCAACCTCCAAACTCTAAAACAAATATACTCCGAATTCTACTCCAGGCGGGATCTGATCCTAAGGAACTTTAATCCTGTGTACCTGTGCGCTATAGATAGGATAGGGAAGAACATTTTCAGTGATAACTTTGTGCCTTCGATCGGTAAGACGCGGAGTGAGGAAGACTTCTGGAACCTGTTCAACTTGTACAATATGTCCAAGTCGACTGATGGTGATGGTGAATGTGATGGTGATAATGGTGTTGGTGATAGAGAAAGTGGTAAATGTGATGAGACGGCTGAAGCGCGGCCCTGGCAGGAGAGCCGGGGAGATCCTGTGTTTAACACTGAGGTGAGTAAAAATTATATTTCATTTGTATGGGGTTATTCGAGCGATGGTAGCTCAATGGTAAGGACACGCGCCTCTTAACCGAGGAGTGCGGTTTCTAACCCGGGCACGTAAGTCTGTATTTTTGAAATCTATGTACGTATTTATACCACTAGCTCGACGGTGAGGGAAAACATCGTGATGAAACCTGCATATTAAAAAAAACTTTAAATTTGTAACCATGATTTAAAAAATTTCTGGTTCCCCTATCTTAGGGTTACGAAGGTTAGATAGGCAGTCACTTCAATGTTTTCTAAGCGGACGCTAATCTAAGCGGACCCCGTCTAAGCACGGGACATAACGCTAAGAAGATGAGGAAGATGATGATGAGGGCATACGCTCTGGTAGATGGTAGGACTGTGATAGCTGTTGGGTAACTCAAAAGCAAAGACACAAGCATTCACATACGAGAGGTGCGGCTTCAAACCTGGTTGGGTACGTGAACTGGTGAACGGTTAACATACTAAAATACTTTTATGAACATCCATTACGCAAGTAGTACAAATGTCTATATTTGTCACACGAATCTGCCCCTAGCGGGATTCGAACCCACGACCCTTGGTTTCGTGGCCAGGTTCTCTGACTACTCGCCCAACGGGCCAGTCCCGTTATTACTTCCCATGTTGGTCCAGGACTTAAAAAGAATGTGCCAACTGTGTTCCTTGCCTAGCATGTCGTAAAAGGTGATTAATGGTACATCGGGATTTGGCTGTGTGATTGAGTAGACAACGAGCTGGCCACTTGGCACTACTTTTTCACAATTTGCTATCTAACCCAGCCCAGTTTTATTTTTTGGCTGAATGTGGTTTAGGGGCTAGTTGCACCTTTAACTGTGCCAACCCCCTCGGGGTTTAAGGGCGTGATGATATGTATGTACGTATTTGCTGTTATTTTCCAGGCATGTCTAGACCTGCATCAGGCGAAGGACATCAATGCGCATGCGCAGATGCTGTTTGTATTGATGGCGGACAGCCGGCCGGTCCGCGAGGGGAGCCGCACCGACGAGGCCACCGAGTCCACCGAGGACGTGTGGTGCGCCGCCGAGGACCTCCCCGAGTCCGACCAGGAGCTGGCTCGCGACGGCGTCATGAGGTGAGTGGAGTGGTGTGGCTATTTGACAGTGGCTGGGCCGCACCGACGAGGCTATCGAGTTCACCGAGGACTTCGAGGACCTGTCCGTGGACATAATAATCAAACGAAACATTTGCCCTTAGCAGGTTCAACCAGCGAACATTGGTTTCGTGGCCAGGGCTAACCACTCGACCAACGGGTCTTCAACAGCACTTTACCCTTGGGACCATTCAATTAATACTTAAGTATTTAAGTAAATAAGCAGAATTTTGGTACTTTTACCTTTGATTTATCTCTTATTACGTAAGCTATTATTTCTTGCTGAAATATCCATTCAGACTCCTCTGCCCACCAAGACCTAGACAGACTTTCCATGACCAGATTGGTAAAGTGTTAACAAAAGGTCACAGCACCCTTAACCGGCGAGCGTGTATCAAAAGACTTATAAATGTAGAAGAAGCGAAAGGTGTATGTCAGAATCGTAGCAAATGGAAGGATGTAATCTCTGCCTACCCGTATGGGAAAAAGGCGTGACATTATGTATGTATGTATGAAAGCGATAGTGTTTTCTGTCATTTCATTTCGTTCCCGTTCATTTCGTTTCAGTGAGCTACACCGTAAAGCTGGACAATTTGGGCGTCAATTTCTAAGCGCAATAAAACACGTAAGGTATGTGAGATAGTGTATATTTTTGACTAGCTGTGTGCGCGGTTTCACCCGCGTTCATAGTTAATGTTTATAGCCTTCCTCGACAAAAGAACTTTAACAGTACAAAAGATTTTTTCAATTAGGTCCAGTAGTTTCTGAGATTAACGGGTTCAATCAAACAAACAAACTATTTAGCTTTACATATTAGTATATATGTGTCGTAGCGTGATATTATGTAACATATAGCCTTCCTTATACAATCCCTATAGATATAGATCTTTATAGATTATTCTACACAGAAATATTTTTTTCAATTCTGAACAGTTCCTGATATTAGCGCGTTCAACCAAACAAACTAACTTCTCATACATAACTTTACATCATAACGTACATCTGATCCTTTCGACGTGTTCTCTACTCGTTGATGAGTGCCGTGGGTGGGGTCAGGTGTGCGAAGTGGATTACGCGCCCGCTTAAAACCAGCGTCGTGATCTGCCGTAAGCATGAGCATGAGCTGAGCGGGCGCACTTTTGGCACACTCTGTTTTTTCTTAGTTGTGTCAAATAAATTAATTTCTTTCTTCTTTCTTTCTTCTTTCTAACATCACACCCATAATCCCCAAACGGGAAGGCAGAGTCAAAGAGGCAGCAGGCTTTAACCACATTCAGCCAAAAATAAAACTGGGCTGGGTTGAATTGTGAAAAAGTAGTGACAAGTGGCTAGCTTGTCGCCTGAACAATGACATACCTATAATTCGATATACCTTTGGTTGCCTTTTACGACATGCTAGGCAAGAGCCACAGGTGGCACATTATTTTTAAGTTCCAGACCGACATGGGACAATGGGCTGGGTTAGATGGAAAATTGTGAAAAGTAACTAACTCTCCAGCTTTATATAACACTAGCAGCGCCCCGCGTACATCCCATTCCCATAGAAATACGGAGATAAAATATAGCTTATGTTACTCGCTGATAAAGTAGCTTCCCTTTGGTGAAAGAATATTTCAAATCGGTCTAATTGTTTCGGAGCCTATTCAATGAGGGTTTTTTAATTAAAACCTTCAAAAGATGGCGTAACTGTGACTTGCGGTCTTGTCACCCTCCTCATTGGTTAGTTGTCAGACCAAACTGACATGCTGTCAACAAGGAGCCAATAGTGACAGTGATAAGACCACGAGACTCCCTCGTGCCATCTGGCGGTTTTTGTATTTTTGAAAATCCTCATTCAAACAATGAAATCTTTCCTCTTTATAATATGAGTATAGATGTTTAAAGTTGACGTAAAAGAATTAACGCGGATGATGTAAATAATGCCTACCCCTTCGGGGATTATGGGCGTGATGTTACGTATGTATGTATGTAAATAATGCGTTTTTTCAAATACTGCACTGGTCCACAATTAACAATCTTTTATTAAAAAAATACATTTAAAAAAATGTTTAATTACTTATGTATGACTATTTTTTTTTGTTTGGGACGTTACATTCTAATATTTCCAAAAAACATTTTATCTAAGCGATAAGGGTTCTTTTCTATTATTTGTTATACAGGACCTTGAGAAGATAAATAATTCTATGTTGAACCAATAAACACTTATACCACTATCTCACGGGGAATTTGAAATTGAAATGCTAGATAAAAATTGCCGTCAGATAAGAATGATAATGTAATTTGACAATAACTAATTTATATTCATCATCTTCCTAGCGTTATGTCCCGTGCTTAAACGAGGTCCGCTTAGACCATGGTCCAGGATTTAGCGAGTCTGGTAATTAAATTGAAGCGACTGCCGATCTGACCTTCGTAACCCTAAGATAGGGAAACAAGACAATTTTTGGATCATGGTTACAAATTCAAAGTTGTTTGAATTTGCAGGTTTCATCACGATGTTTTCCCTCACCGTCGAGCTAGTGGTAATATGTACATAGATTTTGTTTAAATCTAGAGGTACATGCCCGGGTTTGAACTCGCACTCGTCGGTTAAGAGGCGCGTGTCCTTACCGTTGAGCTACCACCGCTCCTCCACAATGTCTAATTTATATTAAGGTACATTTAGTGTATCACACACTAGCTGTGCCCGCAGTTTTACCCGCGTTGATGGTTAATGTTATATAGCCTATAGCTTTCTTCGATAAATAGGCTATCTAACACTGAAAGTTTTTTTCAAATTCATTTCAGTAGGTCCTGAGGTTAGCGCGTTCAAGCAAACAAACAAACTCTTCAGATTTATAATTAGACTCTTCATTTGACAGGCCCGCTGGTTGAGTGGTCAGAGACCCTGGCAACAAACCAAGGGTCGCGGATTTAAATCCCGCTAGGGGCAAATGTTTCGTGTGATGAACATGGACATTTGTACTCGAGTCATGGATGTTTATGTTTATAAACGTATTTAAGTACTCGTATCTCTATCCGTTCGCCTAATATCCATAGCATATGCTTACGCTTCGTTTGGAACTAGGGAATTGGTGTGTCAGTCTGAAGAATTTGTTTATTTATAATATTAGTATAGATAGAAATCGGTGTCACGTCTTGTTAAGTCATTTTACATTCCCTTTCTTTTTTCTTATAAGCAAGGCGATGGCATTTTTATGAAAAATACTAGAGCGCACCGCCGTTTCGCCCGCGTAATTTCCTTTCTCAAAGGAATTCGGGGTTAATATATAGCCTATGCTGCTCACTGATAATATAACTTTCTTTGGGTGAAAGAATTTCTAAAATCGGTTTAGTGTTTTGGCGTTAAAGCGTAAGAAAAATATTTGATGCGCTATAGTCTATATCTTCGTAAATTTTCGAGCAATAAATAAATCCTATATACGTATTCAATATTTTTTTTAAAATTTAACTGTCACACTAAATATCTCTTTTTTATACCCAGCTAAGTAGCCTATTGAATCTATACGCGGTTTGCAAATTACAACAATCGCTCTTTTAATGGAATCGTTATTTATGTAATAATAAATATCCCACAACATCACATACATTGATTTGACTCCGAGGTAAGTAGGTTAAGCGCTTGTGTTACGGAAATCAGAATCAACAGTGGTATTACAAATCTATACTTAAACTAGCTTCTGCCCGCGGCTTCTCTCGCGTTGTATATCGATAAAACATAGCATATATGTTATTTGAGTGTATGAGCTTTAAGTAACCAAAAGTTCCAATAAAATCTATTCAGTAGTTATTGCGTGAAAGAGTAACAAACATCTATACATCCACACAAACTTTAGCGTTTATAATATTAGTAGGATATTAGATATAACACCCAGACACAGAACAAACACAATTCAACACACGAATGTTTGTCCTGGGTGGAGATCGAACCCACAACTCTTGGCGCATTGGACAGGCACTACCAAATGCGCCATCTAGGCAGCCAAAATTTCTGCCTCAAGTTACAGCCGTTAAGTAATTTGCGAACTCTCTGAGAATTGACAATCAAAGTAAATTACCTTGTATTGCAGACACATTCAAGAATCTCCTCAGGAAAAGAACAACACGACTGATCCCAGAAGATTAAAGGAGAAGCAGATGGCCTTCATGAGCGAGCTGCTTGACCAGTGGGAGCTTGTGTGTAAGTGGAACGTTGATATTGTTGGAGTATGGAGACGTCATAAGTCATATAATTTTTATCAGCACACTAGTAATTTATAGATTTTGACTGCCTCGTTAATCTAGTTGTAGCATGTGCCTCCCAAGGACCAAGAGGTCCCGGGTTCAATCCCAGGTCGTACCAAAAATTTGTGGCTGATTATTTCAATATTAAAATTACTCAGAAACAATATGTACGAGCTAGCTATTTGTCACAACTTTTTTCAATTTTCTACCTAACCCAGCCCAGTTTGATTTTTTGGTGAATGTGGTTAAAGGGGCTGCCCCTTCGACTCAGCCTTTCCTTCGGGGATTACGGTCGTGATGATATGTATGTATGTATGTATTTGAATATTTTTCACTTTCTAGCCCCCCCTCCCCGGAAGCACTCCGCGAAGAGTCAGTGGGTGATCGCGGACGACTCGGAGGCGGAGGCGCGCGCGCAGCGCCCCGAGGCGCAGGCGCCGCGGGGCCGGCTGGCCGCCGGCGTGCTCAAGTTTGTGTCTGAGTGTCGCCAGGCCTTTGTGCTGCAGTACTGCACCAGGCTGAGCGAGGTAATAGGGAAGTTTCCTGGGTAAAAAAGTTAATATTTAATACGTACCAGCGCCCAGCGGCTACACCGGTGTATGTCCCTCTTCCGTAGGAATACTGGTCATAAGATATAGCATATGTTACTGATAATAGAGCGTTCTGTTGGAAAAATAATTTTTAAAATTGGTTAAGGCCAATACGGCCTTCCAGAAAATTCGTCTAAAATAATAAAACAATTTACAAAATTTAAGATGTGAACAAAACAGTTCTTAAAATATATCCATGAAGAAAGAAAGAAAGAAACTATTTGTTTACATGACAACATTAATAGGTGATTTTCCATAACCAGATAATTATTAATCGACCGATAATTTATAATTACTTTCAATCATGACATTGAGTATCTGTATGATATTAACATACAGATACTCAATGTCATTTCAAAATCAGTCCTATCGTATTTTACATATATAATAATACAAAAGTGTTCTTATTTTAACTTACACTCGCGTTATTACATTACAAATCATTATTGGTAAAAAAAAAATGTATAAACCATTAATTTTGGTTTAAACAATACTTTGCTCACGTTAAACATATTAACGGCGAAGCAAATAAAAAAAATAAAACAAAAAGTTTGTCAGAAGTGGGATTCGAACCCACGCCCTCAGAGAGGACCAGAACGCTCGCACCCACGTTTAGTAGGCAAGGTAACCTTGAGTCTGGCGCCTTAGACCGCTCGGCCATCCTGACGTGTGGACGATGGGACGAAATTAGATATCACGTTGTTGTGAAGTGTTATCTACTAAATTAATATTTAGATT
Organism: Glyphodes perspectalis; assembly: GCA_951394215.1. Lineage (NCBI taxonomy): Eukaryota > Metazoa > Arthropoda > Insecta > Lepidoptera > Crambidae > Glyphodes > Glyphodes perspectalis. The sequence continues at coordinate 729,132 of OX596225.1, read as the reverse complement.
TGATTGCTTGTTTGCATTGAATAGGCTCCGAAACCATGGACCGATTTCAATAATTCTGATCTGACCTTCGTTACCCTTAGATAGGGGAACCAGACGATTTTTGGATCCTGGTTGCATATCCATAGATGTTGAAATGTGCTGGTTTCATCACGATGGTATCCCTCACCGCCGCGCTAGAGTATAAATCGTACGTAGGTTTGATAAATCCAGAGGTATGTGCCCGGGTTAAAACCCGCACCACTCAGTTAAGAGGCGTGTCTCCTTACCATTGAGCTACCACCGCTCATCGATCAATCGATCGATCGCTCATCAATATAATATAATAAATATATTGACAAGCTCGATGGCGCATTCGGTAGTGACCCTGCCTCATGCGTCAAGAGTTGTGGGTTCGATCCCCACTCAGGACAAACATTCGTGTGATGAATACTTGTGTTTTTTCTGTGTCTGGGTGTTATATCTAATATTTAAGTATATATTTGTAATACCACTGTTGTTTCTGATATCCGTAACATAAGTGCTTAAGCTACTTACTTCGGAGTCAGATCAATGTATGTGATGTCGTTGAATATTTAAAAATTTTTAACATAAGAAAATCTTCAGATAATGTAATTTTAATTTATTGGTTTCAACTTCAAAATATTGTTGTCTTTCAGTTCAAATAAAGTATAAAACCTTGTTTGATGTTGGTCTGGGACTTAAAAAAGAATGTGCCAACTGTTTCTTGCACTAGCATGTCGTAAAAGGCGACTAATGGTATATGGGGTTGTGGGTATGTGATTGTGTAGGCGACGAGCTAGCCACTTGTCACTACTTTTTCACAATTCTCTATCTAACCCAGCCCAGTTTTGTTTTTGGCTGAATGTTGTTAAAAAGGCCTGCTGCCCCTTTGACTCTGCCTACTCCTTCGGGGATAATGGGCGTGATGTTATGTTTATTTATGTATTAAAACTAAATAAGACATGGGAAGTTTTTCTTGATCAGTTTTACCCATAGCTTTTATAAACGATTGCAAATCGATGTACAATTTTCATGCGAATAAAACGATCCCTGTATACTAACGTAACTGAATTTTATACGCAAGCCGATGATTAATTATCTTATAAAAACTGTCTCTTTTATTGCCTTATATTCCGATTTTTATGTAATTAATAAGATAATTTAATTAATTAATAATTTAATAAGATATTATTTTAGTAAACATATTTCTATTACCACCATAGCGGTGGTAGCTCAATGGTAAGGACACGCGCCTCTTAACCAAGGAGTGCGGGTTCAAACTCGGACACGTACCTCTGGATTTTTCAAGTCTATGTACGTATTTATACCACTAGCTCGACGGTGAAGGAAAACATCGTGATGAAACCTGCAAATTCAGACAACTTTGGATTTGTAACCATGATCCAACAATTGTCTGGTTCCCCCGTCTTAGGGTTACGAAGGTCAGATCGGCAGTCGCTTCAATGTAATTACCAGACTCGCTAAATCCTGGATCGTGGTCTAAGCGGACCCCGTCTAAGCACGGGACATAATGCTAGGAAGATGATGATTTCTATTACCACGCATACTGAAGTTAATTTATTCGTAATCTGAAACAGTTACGTTCTATGTCGGCGTATATGCACGTGGACGCGACAAAATGTCTTCGTTGCTTAGTATTCAACGCGCCGAACATGACTCCTGAATGCAGTTTCGGTTTCGGTCGTGGTTTCGGCAGGTTTGCCGGCGAAACCGAAACCGAAACTAAACCGAAACCCATTTCGGTTTAGTTTCGGTTTCGGCGGAAACCCAGCCGGTGGGTTTTTGCCGAAATTCGATCGAAACCGAAACCGAACATACAGTCTTGAGACTAGCTCGCACCCACGTTAAGTAGGCAAGGTAACTTTGAGTCTGACGCCTCGCCGTTCGGCCGTCCTGACGTGTGGACGGTGCCACGAAATTAGCTATCACATTGTTGTGAAAAATGTTATCGTTTATAAAGAGTTTATCTTGAATAATGTTATGCTAGTATTACTTAGTACACTTATATTATTGAGTAATATCTTCTGTTACTAATGTAATAAATACGTTTTATCTTGTAGATAAGATACGTTTTGTGTTCGATTGTGATCTATTGGGTATTGAAGGTCTTTAAATGATGATTTGACTTTAATCGATTATATCATTATATAATTTATACAAATGACGTATCGCACTCAATGCGTTACTAAAAAAAAAACACTTGTTCTATAAATTAACGAACATTATTATTTTTTTATTACCTTTTTTGTATGACGTTTATCTATGCTATATAGCTGTATAAATTAAAAGCAAAAGAACATATTATAAATGTATTTTTTTTAAACGGATTGACAAACTTACATACGTTTATATATTTATAATATTACTGTTGATTCTGTAACACAAGTGTTTAAGCTACTTACCACACAATCAGATCAATGTATGTTTGCCTTACGTTTCGTGCCAGTGGTCAAACCACTTGACCAACGGGCCTATCAGCTATGACTAACAGCAGATGTGTTGTCAGATCCAGCTGAAACAGCTGCAGCAGTTCATCCTGGAATCGTTCGACAAGGCGCGCGAGCTGCAGGTGGTGCCGCGCAAGATCCAGTACGTGGCGACGCAGGAGAAACAGCTGTACGAGGTGAGAGACCACCACTTCTGCTAATTTTGCTTAACGACATGGGCTGTACCATATAAATAAATAAATAAATTCTCCAGACTGATACACCAATTCCCTAGTCCCAAACTAAGCTTGTGCTTGTGCTATAGATACTAGGTAAACGGATAGACATACTTAAATATGTTTATAAACATCCATGACTCGAGTATAAACGTCCATGTTCATCACACGAAACATTTGGCCCTAGCGGGATTCGAACCCGCGACCAGATTTGGTTTTATAGCCAGGGTCTCTGACAACTCGACCGGGCCAGTCAAATCCATTCATTTATTATACGACCACTCGGGTGGTGGCTAAACTACACTAAATAACAAGATTACTACCCTTATATAGAACCATTAATTTTGAATTGTTGAGCTACCATCACTTCATGAGCCTTTTCATACAAGCTAACTAACTAACTAAACTTCACGCCACTTCCCTAGCGGGGTAGGCAGAGAGAACCGAACGCCATATGGCACGATCCTTACACACCCCACTCGCCTCTTCAACATTCATAATCCTTTTCATACAAGCTCTACGGTTTTTATAACTCCTAACATCAACGTGTGTTAACTTCTGTTTATACACAATCAATCTGGTCGTGGTAGGTGAGCCTGGGCTTTTCGCTCCTACATCCTTCCACTGTCGCATTGTATATCTGTTTAGTCAATCTTTCGTCGTCCATTCTTTCCACATGTCTGAACCACCGGAGCATGCTTCTAACCTTGACTCTGACGCTGTCTTTCAAACCGACTCTCTTTCTTACATCATAAATTATGTAATTTTTCCACACAGGCAATCTATGAAAAGTTTTCTGGAGGGGAGAAGAAGCAGGAACTTCTTCACATCATGCAAGAGGTGCTTGAGGAGTTGAAGAATGACATCAACAACATGGACTGGAGTGTTGATGGTGAGTTGCGGTAACGCAGAGGCTTTTAGCTGATAACGGAGAAACCAATGAGGGTAATGTTATGCTCGTCACGAATCACGAATCAAAGTAGTGCATACTTTGATTCGTGATCAGGACTACGGTTGTATATTTGACTATGCCCACATACATACATACATAATGTCACGCCTTTTTCCCATGGGGGTAGGCAGAGATCACGTACTTCCATTTGCTACGATCCTGACATACATTATACATGCCTACATATATATAATGATTTAGGCAGTCAACGTACATACGTTTAACATAAAAACTAACTAACTAAACTTCACAAAACAAAACCTACGTTTAACATACATAGTAACATACATATGTTACTCCAGGGTGCTTAGCCAAATGCGCGCCAGCGATTCCATAACGAACTTCGCTATCGCTCATATCTGATTCCAAGGTAAGTAGCTTCAGGTACATGGGATTTCAGATTCAAAAGTTGTATTACAAGTACACATATACTTTAATATTAGATACTAGCAGCGCCCTGCAGTTACACCCGAGTAGTTTTCGTTTCTATGATAACACGGTAATAAAATATAGCCTATGTTATTACCGTGTTATCATAGGAACGAAAACTACTCGGGTGAAACTTGATGACGGCTGACCAGGACGTATGGAAGAAGAAGACATGCTGCGCCGACCCCAGATGAACTGGGAGAAGGGCAAGAGGATGATGAAAATATAGCCTATGTTACTCCCTGATAAAGTAGCTTTTTATTGGTGAAAAAATTTCAAATCGGTCCAGTACTTTCGGAGCCTATTCAATGTGAACAAACAAACATCCAGATAACCTTTGTCGTTCACCCCAGACCTGCCGTTCCACCAAGATCCGCGCTTCTGCGTGTCCAACTCGGCATTCTACCCGTGGAAGCCCGACCGCAACCCGCTGGCGGGCGTGGCGCGCCTCTTCAACACGTCGGGCAAGTCCGACCTGTCGGACGCGTCGGCGCTCTCGGCGTCGGACCCGTCGGGAGTGTCGGACGTGTCGGCCGCGCTGTCCGAGGGCGTGGAGGCGGTGTCATGCGATTACAACTTTGACGATTACGATATTATACTCAATGAGAATAATAGTAATAGCGATTCTTTTAGGACGAAGGTGAGTTTTTACATACGATTAATCACTTTTTTTCCTAACTATGGGTTTTTGACCATGATTCAACCGGCTGGTTTGTGAAGGTCAGTTCGGCAGTCATTAATGTAATGCTAACACAATTAAATCCAGGATCATGGTGTTTTCTATCCCATGTCGGTCGGTCATGTCGGTCATGTCGGTCGGTCTGGGACTCGAAATGAATTTTGCCAGCTGTGTTCCTTAACCAGATAAGAAGATAGATATTTGATAATGTCGTAAAAGGTAACTAATGTAGTATTGAGTCAGTGATTACGTAGGCGACGAGCTAACCTCATTTAGCCCATGTTTATTTTTGGGCATAATGTGATGTTCGGGTCCCGTTGCTCCTTCGTCTCTGTATACCCCTTCGGGTATTGTATCGTGATGATATGTATAGTCTAACCGGAGCCCGACTAAGCACCGGGTATAACGATAGGGCGATGATGATGATGATATCTACCTAATTATGGTAATGTTTCAGCCAGAATGCGAGACGGCCGAGCTGCCGTCTCAAGCGGGCTCGATCCGGATCGAGAACGAGCTGGACATGTCGAGCCTGTGGAGCGCGCTGGCGCGGCTGGACGCCGCCGTGTCGGCCTCCTCCGTGTCCGCCTCCACCGTCTGCACCAACGCTAACAACATATCGCTCAAACAGGCTTCCCTTGACGTACAGCAGACAGGTAAGGCCACACTATCATGAATCTTTGCTGTTCGAATTCCCGTTGTTAATTCCAGCAGTACAGCTGAAATTTGTCCCATGTTAGTCTGGGACTTGGCCCATGTTGATCTGGGACAAAAAAAAGAATGTGCCAACTGTGGTTCTTGCCTAGCATATCGTATGAGGCGACTAATGGTTTACGGTATGTGACTGAGTACGCGACGACTAGCCACTTGTCACTCCTTTTTTACAGCTTTCCATCCAACCCAGCCCACTGTCCCATGTTTGTCTGGGACTTAAAAAGAATGTGCCAACTGTTCTTGCCTAGCATGTCGTAAAAGGCGACTAATGGCAGATCGGGTTTTGGGTGTGTGATTGCGTAGGCGACAGGTTAGCCGCTTGGTACTGCTTTTTCACAATTTTCCATCTAACCCAGCCCGGCTTTATTTTTGGCTGAATGTGGTTGAAGGGGCATGCTGCCCCTTTGACTTTGCCTACCCTTTCGGGGATTATGGGCGTAATGTTATATATGTATGTATGTATGTACAGATGAAATGCGCCTGTACTTCTTTGTCTGTCCTCGCTTTCCTACCTTCCTTCCACACTTTCTTCCCGTTAACATACTTGTACAGCAGGCTTCCCCCATTTCAGCAGACTGGTAAGACCATATACCTTTTCCCTTTCCCAAGGGTGCCAATGATAACCTATTATTGGACCTCTGCTGTACCATCCATCCGTTTTACCGTCCACTGTTGCGTCTGTCTGTGCGCCCGTCCCTCCTTCCGCCCATCCTTCCGTTCGATTTTCCACCTTTCTTCCATCTGTTCATCACTCCTGGCCTAGGTTCTATCCTTCGGACGTCATAAGGTCTTGTTAAACTGAACTTAATTGAAAATGATTTTATGAATGTAGATTTTAAATAATAACATCATCTTCCTAGCGTTATGTCCCGTGCTTAGACGGGGTCCGCTTAGACCATGATCTAGGATGTAGCGAGTCTGATAATTACATTGAAGCGACTGCCGATCTGACCTTCGTAACCCTAAGATAGGGGAACCAGACAATTTTTGGATCATGGTTACAAATCAAAAGTTATTTGACTTTGCAGGTTTCATCACGATGTTTTCCCTCACCGTCGAGCTAGTGGTATGAATACATACATAGATTTGAAAAATCCAGAGGTACGGTTTTGAACCCGCACTCCTCGGTAAAGAGGCGCGTGTCCTTGCCATTGAGCTACCACCGGATTTTAAATAATAACGGATTTGTTATTCCCATATGTATGGGTTTTGATATAAATGTCTCATTGTTCACAGTTCTCTCGAAGTTAAGCCGCATGATAAGCTTGAAGCTAGCTGAGTTTCTGGGCTGCCTCCAAGAAAACTATTTTGGAACATTGGAGAGGTAAGTGATAAAGTCCACGAAAGTCACATTCCACGTCTGTCGAAATAATAAGAGCGGTACCTCTGCTTGTCGTGTGCCTTCATCATGTGAACTCGCGTGTCATGGGTGTTGATTCAAACCTGGGCTCGAAGATAATGATTTTACATACAAACCCAGCTCAGTTTATTTTTGGTTAGAGGCCTAACTCTTTATTAGGCGCTTCCTTAATACATACTTTGATTACGATACTTGGCTGGCTCGATGGCGCATTCGGTAGTGGTCCTGCCCCATGCGCCAAGAGTTGTGGGTTCGATCCCCACCCAGGACAAACATTCGTATGATGAATACTTGTGTTTGTTCTGTGTCTGGGTGTTAATATCCAATATTCAAGTATATATTTGTAATACCACTGTTGATTCTGATATCCGTAACACAAGTGCATAAGCTACTTATCCCGGAGTCAGATTAATGTATGTGTTGTAGTCAGATATTTATTTATTTATATTTGTATGTTAAAATCAAAGTAATCAGTTTGTTAAAAATCGCTTTATAATACATCACGCCCGTAATCCCCGAAGGGGTAGGCAGAGTTAAAGGGCAGCTGGCCCCCTTAACCACATTCAGCCTAAATATAAGACTGGGCTGGGTTAGATGGAAAACTGTGAAAAAGTAGCGGCTAGTGGCTAACTCATCGCCTACACAATCACACTCGAAACCCGACGTACTATTGACCACTTTACCAATTTTAATTTAATGATCCTCGGAGCCTTATGACAAATGTTGCAATAGGGATGTTAAACCATTATATTTAATTTTGAAATATAGGTTCTAAAAAAGAAAGTATCGTAGTATGTTGTAAAACCGTATTGATTTTAAGTTATTATATTGAGTCTACGATTTTTATTTTACAAAAACTGCTTAATATTTTGTTAGTGGACTATACGAACTAGTGACGTCACAATTTCACGTGCCCATACAAAACATTAGAAGTAATTGCGTTTTGACAACTTTAAAAAAATATTTCAATTGATTTGGCAGACAACATCTCAATATTCAATATTTTTTCTGAGAATCCAGCCGAGAATGTTGCTGTTCTCAATACCTTATTGCTCTATATGAGATACGCAGGGTGGTTCATGAAGATAAGAACATCTTACTTCTTACTATATCTTACTGTATATATAAAGCTAAATTACCACTCACTGACTCACTGATCGGGGGTGTTTTTGGGGGTGAAGGGGGGCGTTTAGGACTTTTTGATGTATGGGGGGTGGGTTTAGATTTTTAATCAACGCAGCTTTCTTTTGTTTTTTTTTGGAAATCCAAGATGGCCGCCGAATATGGCAGCGCGGGGGGAAAAAATGTAGGGGATGGTGGGGCGGTTTTGACTATTTGAGATGGGTGTTTGGGAGTTAAAAATGGAAAAAAAAAATAAAATGTCAAAAAAACAAGATGGCAGCGGTGCAATCGAGGTTTGAAAAAAAAATTTAGAGCCATTTTTGCGCAGTCGTACCAAAGAGAAAGTTTTCCACTGTCTATACAGTGGAAAACTTTCTTTTGGCATTTGTTGCGGGTATAGTCGACTCGACGACCCTATCCATAGATTATAGAAATTCAAGATGGCGGCGGCGCTGGCGGCCATTTTGTTTCGAGAAAAAAATTGGCAATTTTCGAAGGCGTTTTTCGGGTGGATGGCAACACTTTAGAGAATCGCTTGTAAGGAGGCTATGGTGGGGAATTTGTTTGAGTGTTACCATGCGTGACAATTTCTACCAAATTCATGGTAGATTTCGGGCCATGGGAGGAAATAGTAGGAAAAAAAAATTTTAGATTTTCGTAAAATCGAGTATGCAGTTTTGTGGCAACTCTAACCCGCTTGGGCTTTTTTGTAGTTTT